>SJYC01137557.1:0-19103 GCA_006408675.1 Madoqua kirkii | reverse complement strand
TCGGACATGACTGAGTGACTGAACTGAACTGAACTGACTGAGGATAAAAGCTATCCTGTGAAGAAAAGCTAAAAATAGTCAAGTTTTCATAAAGACTAGAGGTCCTTAGACAATTTAATGGCATGGTGGCAGAAGTGTCTAGGTATAACAATGGAAAATTTGGTACTGAGAAGAACACCTCTCAGGTCCCAGGGAAAGTGAATATACTTGATGACCAACAAGACATTAGTAGCAGTATCAGGAATCATCCTTGGAAACTTAAGTGAGATAATTCAGGATAAATAAAAGGCACCATTATTCTACACAGCAGCTTATAAGACTCATAACTCTTTTAACATGGTATAGGTAGGAAAAAATAGTGGATGTTTAAGCTCAGGGGTGACATTCAGTAAAATATGGCTTTCAAGTGACAGTGAGACATATGGATCTAGAGCTCAGAGGGTAAATCTGGAGTACTGAAATAAATTTAGGAGTTACTGTCATAAGTATCTGAAGCCATAAAGATGAAATAGTTCAGACAAGAATATAAAGTAAGACACAAAGAAGGGCTTGAATAAGTCTAATATTTAGTGGCCTGGTGGTAGAGAAGAAACCTACAGAGAAAAATGAGGAATTGCAACCCAAAAAGGAATGAGAAAAATCAAATATGGTTTAACTCTTTTAACATGGTATAGGTAGGAAAAAATAGTGGATGTTTAAGCTCAGGGGTGACATTCAGTAAAATATGGCTTTCAAGTGACAGTGAGACATATGGATCTAGAGCTCAGAGGGTAAATCTGGAGTACTGAAATAAATTTAGGAGTTACTGTCATAAGTATCTGAAGCCATAAAGATGAAATAGTTCAGACAAGAATATAAAGTAAGACACAAAGAAGGGCTTGAATAAGTCTAATATTTAGTGGCCTGGTGGTAGAGAAGAAACCTACAGAGAAAAATGAGGAATTGCAACCCAAAAAGGAATGAGAAAAATCAAATATGGTATTTGAAATGTTAAGGAAAAATAGTGCTTTAAGGAAGAGGTAGCACAAGCGATACAATGAGTTATTAAATGGGATAAGGTAGTTTTGTATGTGTCTATCAATGATTTTAGGAAAAGAAGTTATAGATATGACATCCGTGGTGAAGCAATTTTTTTCAAATCATAGTTCTACTACTTATTAGTGGAGGGCTTGTTATTTCACCTTTTTGTGTTTCAGTTTCATTTAAAAAATTTAAATAACAACTTACTCATAAGAGCCATATAATAATTAAATGAGATGACTATAACATTTTGCCAAACATAAGCCTCATTAAATCTTAGTGATAATGATGGTGAAGATAAACATAGTTTTAAAATTTTAAAACTTTTAAAATTAGCACAACTCCATCTTTGAAAAGATATGATTCACATATTCTGGAAGGGTAAAGGTATGTTATTAACAGTGGTTACCTCTGGGAAATGAAGGAGAGGACCATCACTTTATACTCTTTATATCTTAGATTATCTGCATTTTTTTCAATAAGCATGTGCTGCTTTTGTAATTTTAGCTAGTAATATTTTTTTTAAAATCACTTACCTGTCTTATTTGTCTTTGTCTCCTTTATTGATTTGGAATACTTGGATGTCTTTGCTTGACAGAATGCTCTACAATGGATGTAGCACACTGACTTTTCAAAGAGGAGCTTCTGAATCTTAAATTGAAGTGAACTAGAAGAAACACTGTGAGAAGAACTGGCCTGGAGTATGGACAGCTGAACTAGTGAATGACAGGTGAATAGCAATAAAACATAGAGAACCCATGCTAATTTTTTTTTTAGTAATAGGTTTTTTTAAAGTTTGGTAAAATATATACAGCATACAAAATTTGCCATTTTAATCATTTTTAAGTGTATAGTTAGTTCTGTGGCATGGGCTTCCCTGGTGGCTCAGATGGTAAAGCATCTGACCGCAATGCAAGAGACTCAGGTTCGATTCCTGGGTCGGGAAGATCCCCTGGAGCAGGAAATGGCAATCCACTCCAGCACATTTGCCTGGAAAATCCCACAGACAGAGGAGCCTGATAGGCTACAGTCCATGGGGTTGCAAGAGTAGGACACGACTGAGCAACTGTACTTGTGTGACATTAGTACAGTCACACTGTTGTGCAAACATCACTACCATCCATTTCCAGAGCTTTTTCATTTTCCCCAACTGAAATGCTGTCCTTTTGAACATGAATTCCCCACTCCCTTCCCCCAGCCTCTAGGAACCACTCTACTACTTTCTGTCTCTTTGAAGCCAACTATTCTATCCATTCTATATAGATATTGCTTTTTTGCATATTGTATATACACATACAAAATGTATCTATATTTTGTTTATCTATCCCCTGAGGGGCACCTGAGTTGCTTCTACCTTTTGGCCACTGTAAATAAGGCTGCTACAAATACAGGCATACAAATATCTCTTTGAATCCTTGCTTTCAGTTCATTTGGGTATCTATCCAGAAGTGGAATCGCTAGACTATATGGTAATAATCCTATGTTTTGTTCTGAAGAAACATCATTTATCTTTCAAAGTTGATACACCATTTTACATTCCTGTCAGCAATGTACAGAGTTCTAATTTCCCTACATCGTCACCAATACTTTTTTTTAAAATTTTATTTTTTATAACAGCCATCCCAATGGGAACGGGATTAGTGTGGTTTCAGGGCTTCCCTGGTAGCTCAGTTGGTAAAGAATTTGCCTGCAATGCAGGAGACCCTGATTCAGTTCCTGGGTCGGAAAGATCCCCTGCAGAAGGGTTAGGCTACCCACTCCAGTATTCTTGGGCTTCCCTGGTGACTCATACAGTAAAGAATCCGCCTGCAATGAGGAGACCTGGGTTTGATCCCTGGGTTGGAAAGATCCCTTGGAGGAGGGCATGGCAACCCACTCCAGTTTTCTTGTCTGGAGAATCCCAGGGACAGAAGAGCCTGGTGGGCTACAGTTCATGGGGTCACAAGGTGTCAGAACATGACTGAGCGACTAAGCACAGTGATTTCAACTTGCATTTCCCTAATAATGTCAAATTAATGATGGATTCCCAGGTAGGCTACCCACTCCAGTATTCCTGGACTTATGGCTCAGCTGGTAAAGAATCCGCATGCAGTGTGGGAGACCTGGGTTCGATCCCTGGGTTAGAAAGATCCCCTGGAGAAGGAAAAGCCTACCCACTCCAGTTTTCTGGCCTGGAGGTTCCATGGATTGTATAGTCCATGGGGTCACAAAGAGTTGGACAGGACCGAGCGACTTTCACTTTCCCAGGTGACTCAGTGGTATAAAGAATCTGCCTGCCAATGCAGGAGACACAGGTTCAATCTCTGGGTTGGGAAGATCCCCTGGAGGAAGAAATGGCAACCTACTCTAGTATTCATGCCTAGAAAGTCCCATGGACAGAGCAGCCTGGCGGACTATAGTCATTAGCATCGTAAAGAGGTGGATACAATGGCTGAGTGATTGAACAATGATGTCAAGCATCTTTTTATGTGCTTATTGGTCATTTGTATAACTTCTCTGGAGAATGTCTATTCATGTCCTTGGTCGATTTTTTAATCAGGTTGTTTTTGAGCGTAGTTCTTTATACACTCTAAGTATCAATCCTTTTTTAGATACATGATTTGCAATTATCTCCCCACATTACTTGGGTTGCCTTTCACTCTGTTGATAGTGTCTTTTGATGCACGAAAGTTTTACTTTTGATGAAGTCCAAATTATTAATTTTCCTCTTGCTGTCTGTGCTTTTGGTGTCATAGCTAAGAAAGTGAAAGTGAAGGTCACTCACTCGAGTCTGACTCTTTGTGACCCCGTGGATATACAGTCCATGGAATTCTCCAGGCCAGAAAACTGGAGTGGGTAGCCTTTTCCTTCTCCAGGGGATATTTCCAACCCAGGGATCAAACCCAGGTCTCCTGCATTGCATTGCAGGCAGATTCTTTACCAGCTGAGCCACAAGGGAAGCCCAAGAATACTGGAGTGGGTAGCCTATCCCTTCTCCAGATCTTCCTGATCCAGGAATTGAACTGGGGTCTCCTGCATTGCAGGCGGATTCTTTTACAACTGAGGTATGAGGGAAGCCCACAGTTCAGAACCCTCTCCCAAATCCTATGTCATGAAGCCCTTCCCCTGTGACTTCTTCTAAGAGCTTTACAGTATTGGCTCTTGCCTTCAGGTCTTTCATCAGGTTTAGGTTGATTTGTACATGGTCAAATTTAAGGGTCCAACCCATGAACACAGACTTTGCCTCAAATGTTCTTTTTTTTTTTTTTTTGAGTACACCATGTAGCTTGTGAAATCTCAGTTCCCTGAGCTGGGCCTGGGCCTGGGCCACGGCAGTGAAAACTTGGAATTCTACCCATTAGGCCACCGGGGAACTCCCTCTTTTTAAAACTTCTTTCAGCAACATTTTGTAGTTTCCAGTGTATAAGTCTGTCACCTACCTGGTTAAGTCGATTCCTAAGTATATTATTCATTTTGATACTATTGTAAATTGAATTTTCTTAATTTCCTTTTCAGCTTGTTTAATGTTAATGTATAGCAATGCAGCTGATTTTTTGTGTGTTTATTTTGTATCTTACAACTTTGCTGAATTTATTACTTCTAACAGTTTGATGGAACCTTTAGGGTTTTCTGTACATAGGATCCAGAAATCAGCAAACAAAGAGAGGTAATTTTTCTTCTGCCTTTCTAGTTTAGATAATTTTTCTTGCCTGACTGCTTTGGATAGGGCTTACAGTGCTATGTTGAATAAAAGTAGTGGAAATCTATTTTTTTTTTTTTTTTTTTGAGTACACCATGTAGCTTGTGAAATCTCAGTTCCCTGAGCTGGGCCTGGGCCTGGGCCACGGCAGTGAAAACTTGGAATTCTACCCATTAGGCCACCAGGGAACTCCCTCTTTTTAAAACTTCTTTCAGCAACATTTTGTAGTTTCCAGTGTATAAGTCTGTCACCTACCTGGTTAAGTCGATTCCTAAGTATATTATTCATTTTGATACTATTGTAAATTGAATTTTCTTAATTTCCTTTTCAGCTTGTTTAATGTTAATGTATAGCAATGCAGCTGATTTTTTGTGTGTTTATTTTGTATCTTACAACTTTGCTGAATTTATTACTTCTAACAGTTTGATGGAACCTTTAGGGTTTTCTGTACATAGGATCCAGAAATCAGCAAACAAAGAGAGGTAATTTTTCTTCTGCCTTTCTAGTTTAGATAATTTTTCTTGCCTGACTGCTTTGGATAGGGCTTACAGTGCTATGTTGAATAAAAGTAGTGGAAATCTATATCTTTGTCTTGTTTCTTATCTCAGAAAAATACAGCTTTCAGTCTTTCACCATGGAGTATTATGTTAGATGCAGTTTTCTCATACATAGCCTTTATTTTTTTTTAAACTGTGGTTATTTATGGCCCAAAGCAAGTGGCTGGCTGTTTGCTAGAAGCCAAGGGGTTTTATTTATTTATTTTAGTTGGAGGCTAGTTACTTTACAATATTGTAGTGGCTTCTGCTATACATTGACACGAATCAGCCACAGGTGTACATGTGTTCCCCATCCTGAACCGCCCTCTCACCTCCCTCCCCATCCCATCCCTCTGGGTCATCCCAGTGCACCAGCCCTGAGCACCCTGTCTCATGCCTCAAACCCGGACTGACGATCTATTTCATATATAACATACATATTCCAATGACATTCTCTCAGATCATCCCACTTTCGCCTTCTCCCACTGAGCCCAAAATACTGTTCTATGCATCTGTGTCTCTTTTGCTGTCTTGCATATAGGGTTATTGTTACCATCTTTCTAAATTTCATATATATGTGTTAGTATACTGTATTGATGTTTTTTCTTCTGGCTTACTTCACTCTGTGTAATAGGCTCCAGTTTCATCCACCTCATTAGAACTGATTCAAATGTATTCTTTTTTAGTGGCTGAGTAATACTCCATTGTGTATATGTACCACAGCTTTCTTATCCATTCATCTGCTGATGGACATCTAGGTTGCTTCCATGTCCTGGCTATTATAAACAGTCACACACAGCCTTTAATATATTGTAATAGTTCCATAATGTCTGTTTCTTGAGTGTTTTTACATTTAAAAAAAGGTGTTGAATTTTGTCAATTCTTCTGCATCAATTGAGATGATCCTGTGCTTTTGTCCCCCTCTCATTCTGTTAGCGTGGTGTATTACATTCACTGATTTGACCATTCTTGCAATGCAGGAATAAGGTGTATAACTGATTAATCCTTTTAACACACTGTTGAATTTGGTTTGCTACTATTTTGTTGAAGATTTCTGCATCATTGTTGATAAGGGATATCAGCCTGTAGTTTTCTTGTGGTGCCTTTGTCTGGCTTTGAAATTAAGAGTAATGCTGCCTTCATAGAATTGACTTAGGAAATATTCTATCTTGATCAATTTTTTGCAAGACTGTGAGAAGGACTGGTGTTAATTCTTTGAATGTTTGGTAGAAATCACCAGTGAAGCCATTAAGTCTTGGTCTTTCTTTGTTGCAAACTTTTTGGTAACTGCTTCAATTTCTTTACTAGGTATTGGCCTATTCAGATTTTCTAGCTCTGCATCCCACTGTTACTGATGTCACAAATTACATCTTTATATACTGTAAACCCATTAATATAGACTTAAAATTCTCTTTATATCTTTGTGTTCTAAATCTGGCTCTAGAAAAGAAAAAGCAGAGCTACAAACCAAAATTACAATAATACTGATATTTATATTTGTCTACTATTCACCTTTCCCAAAGGGTTCTGTATTTTCACTTGGCTTCAAGTTACTCTTAGTACCTTTTCACTTCAACTTGGACATTCCTTAGCACTTCTTATAAGTCAGGTCTAGGGGTAATGAACTCCTTCCACTTTTGTTTGTCTAGGAATATTTTAATGTCTCCCTCAGTTTTGAAGGACAGTTTTGCCAGATATAAAATTCTTGGTTAATAGTTGTTTTTTCTTCCCTCTTTAATACTTAAATACAACATAGCATCGCCTTCTGGTCTGCAAGCTTTTTGTTGAGAAATCCACTGACAGCCTTAGTGGTGCTTCCTTGTACATGAGTCCCTTTCCTCCTGTTGCTTTCCAGATTCTGTATCTGTCTTTCAAAAGTTTGATTACAATTTGTCTTGATATAGGGCTCTTTAGATTTACCTTACATGAAGTCTGTTGAGCTTCTTGGATTTATATATATATACTTCCTCAAATTTGAGAAGCTTTACTTAATAACCTACTTCTTCAAAAGAATCTCTCTCTTCTTTTCCCATAGTGCCTATTGCTGTATTTGACAGTGTCTTGTAATTCCCATAGGCTTTACTAACTTTTCGTTCTTTTTCTTTTTGTTCCTTGGATTCCAATCTTTCAAATTACCTGTCTTTCAACTCACTGATTCTTTTCTCTGCTTATTCAAGTATATTCTTGAACCTCTAGTGTAAAATTTTTATTTTCTCATTTTGTTCATATTATTGCTTTCCTGATTTACTTTAGCCCTTTGATTCTGTCTTACTTTAGCTCTTTAAGGATGTTCACACAATTCTTTGAAATTCTTTGTCTAGTAAATCTAATGCATATATTTCTTCAGGGGCTGTTTCTGGGAATTTATTTTTTCCCTTTAGAAGGGCCATATTCTCATTTTTTTTGAGTACCTGCTATGGTTGAAAACTGAGTGTTTGAACAGTCACTCTCCAAGCCTGCAACCTCATATGGATGATCTTCACTAATTAGCAGGTCCTTTAACCTTGACATTAGTCCAGAGTAAAGGTTTAAGGTTTTCTCAAGTATTTTCTGGGTGTGTATCCTGTTTGGTTCTGTGATTTTTCTGCCTCTTGACTTTTCCTGGCTGTTTGGAAGTGTCTGCTCGGGGCCTCAGATGTTCCATTATATTCATTTTCCCATATCTCTTGCACCATGTGTTCACTGCAATCCCCTCCCTGCAGTTTCCATATGTTATGATGCCCACCACTACTTTCCACAGTTGCCAGTCTGAGACCTAAACTATGCAGTCATTCCCAACTCCAAGCTTCAATTCAGATTAAGACAGAAAACAGTCCCTTGGGTAGTCCACAGACTGGCCAGGATGTTTCAAAAATGTTCCACTTTGCTTCTTCCTTTCTTCCCTCCTGAGGGAATCAGGAACTAGGCTGCTTCCTTCCAAATGCACCATGCCATATTGGGGATGAGGTAGGTCAAGAGTGAGTAAAATGCCATTAAATTTTCTCTATTTTCAATGTAGGTTTTTTTTTTGACTAAGTGTTTGCTTTGTTGCCATACATCATTGACTGATTTCCAGAATTCCTAGAAAATTTTTTCAGTCTGTTTATCTGATGTTTTTGTGGAAAATAGGGGATTGGAACTTCCTACTTTGTCACCTTGCTGATGTCACTCAACAGACCAATTATTTTAAGCTTAACGTTCGGAAGCACAGCCAAGCTCACTCAGAGTACAGCTCCTGGGGCCTTTTCAGAAGGCCAGGCAACTTCTCCAAGGTTATTTTCTGGCTTCCATTCTTCCTTTTCTCTATTCTCTTTCTCCTTAGTACCTCCTCCTCCTATCACTCCAAGTATCATCTCTACAAAGATGATTTCTAAATTTGTATTTTCAATTGGTACTTTACTTCAAAGATCCATAACTCAATGGTCTGCTGATAATTTTCCCCACTGATCTTCTAATTCTTGAACTCAAAATATCAGATAAAACCAAATAACTTCCTTTATCAAAATCAGCATTCTCTTTTTCTGTGCCTGTGTCATCAATCTTCCATTTATCCAGGCTAAAAATCTTGGAAGTGATATTTGCTCTTATCTTTTCATACTACAAATTTGAGAATGTATATATATCTTATTAATAAAGATTATGAATGGGGAATACCTAACTTGATTGAACTTTTCAAAGTTCAATCTCACTCTGGGAGTAGACAGATAAGAAGAAACTAGTGATTTACACATTGGTACATTTGAGTCTATAATTTTAAAAAATAAATGCTCCATAAAGTAAAACCCTCAAAATGTCAAAAGGATGTATAAATGTCTTCTCACAAAAATGTTTTAGAAAAATGTTAATTTTTTAAAAAAGTAATGAATGAGATAAAATTTCTGAACTCTTATTTCATTGTACTATAGAGAATGTAATGGCTAATAAAATTGAATTTCAGCAAGTCTAACATCTCATATTAAAATGGGAATAATTATGTTGTCTCCTAATAATTATAGATGCCTCTGTAACCCTCTCATAAGAAGCTGTCTAGTGACCCCACCCCAGTACTCTTGCCTAGAAAATCCCATGGATGGAGGAGCCTGGTGGGCTGCAGTCCATGGGGTCGCTAAGAGTCAGACACGACTGAGCAACTTCACTTTCACTTTTCACTTTCATGCATTGGAAAAGGAAATGGCAACCCACTCCATTATTCTTGCCTGGAGAATCCCCAGGGATGGGGGAGCCTGGTGGGCTGCCATCTCTGGACTGAAGCGACTTAGCAGCAGCAGCAGCAGCAGTGTTATCTCAAACAGGGATTGGGCAATGGAGTTAGACGCAGGAGAACAAAAAGATAAGGCATTTGCTTCATTACTGCCACTTCTGGGCCATTATTCCTTTAAACTTAAGCAAAAAGCTATTCACAAGGTATTTTAATTATACCAGTCTCTCCTCAAAACAGTTATCTTCTAAGACACTAGTCATTTCCTTACATTTAAGAATTTTTGCTCTTCCCTTCACAATATCACTCTAAATATTCCTAAATCTACCACCATTCTATAAATGCTCTCAGTTCAGTTCAGTTCAGTTGCTCAGTCGCGTCCGACTTTGCGACCCCATGGATCACAGCATGCCAGGCCTCCCTGGCCATTACCAACTCCCAGAGTTCACTCAGACTCACATCTATCAAGTCCGTGATGCCATCCAGCCATCTCAGCCTCGGTCAGCCCCTTCTCCTCCTGCCCCCAAACCCTCCCAGCATCAGAGTCTTTCCCAATGAGTCAACTCTTCGCATCCAGTGGCCAAAGTACTAGAGTTTCATCTTTAGCATCATTCCTTCCAAAGAAATCCCAGGATTGATCTTCAGAATGGACTGGTTGGATCTCCTTGCAGTCCAAGGGACTCTCAAGAGTCTTCTCTAACACCACAGTTCAAAAGCATCAATTCTTCAGCACTCAGCCTTCTTCACAGTCCAACTCTCACATCCATACATGACCACAGGAAAAACCATAGCCTTGACTAGACGGACCTTAGTCGGCAAAGTAATGTCTCTGCTTTTGAATATGCTATCTAGGTTGGCTCAGTGTGGACAACTCTGGGAGTTAAAACTCCAGGTGGTGAAGGGACCCACACACTTTTGCAAGTTTTACCTCCTGGAGCTGAACCAGGTTTTCACAGTGAGTATCAGAGGAAAATCCTCTAATGCTTCCAGCAGGAGAAAGAGAAATTGAACTATTTAGAAATATAGTAGAACATTTTTTTTTTTTTAAACAAGGCCAGCCCTTGAGAGAAATTGTTTTACCTGAGCCCAACCTACTGGGGTTTTATCAGACCCTAACTGGTCTGGATGAAGGGAAATGGCCAACTCCAGCTCACAGTGGCCATCCTAAGTCGGGGGGGAGTTGAAGGGGTGGGAAGAGAAACACTTGTGGGGTTCACAGCCCTGGCCACAGGCTCAGCAAAAGACTAAGACCTGATCACAGGACTAGTGAACTCTGCCCTTCCTCCCACACCTTACCACCATATCACTAAAGGTATATTTGTTGGAGTTCCTTTCATTTAGTGCATCACGACTGGCTTTCAACAAAATTACAAGGCATACCAAAAGGCAAAGAACACAATTTGAAGAAACATAGCAAGCAACAGAACCAGACTCAGTTATGGCAGAAATGTTAGAATCCCCAGACCACGAATTTGAAATATCTGTGATTAATATGCTATGAGCTCTAATGGATAAAATAGACAACATGCAAGAACAGATGGGTAAAGCAAGCACAGAGATGGAAATTCTAAGAGAGAACCAAAAAGAAATGCTAGAAGTCAAAAACACTGTAACAGAATAAAGAATTCCTCCAATGGGCTTATTAGTAGACTGAGCACAGCTCAGGGAAAAAATCTCTGTGCTTGAAGACATGGAAAGAGTTCAATTACTAGGGGCTTTTAATATAAATAATGTGAATTTTAAAAACATAGTGAGGTGAGGTGAAGTTTCTCAGTCATGTCTGACTCTTTGCGACCCCATGGACTGTAACCTACTAGGCTTCTCTGTCCATGGGATTCTCCAGGCAAGAATACTGGAGTGGGTTGCCATTTCCTTCTCCAGGGGATCTTCCCAACCCAGGGATTGAACCTGGGTCTCCCGCATTAGAGGCAGACGCTTTAACTTCTGAGCCACCAGGGAACCTTGCCATTTGGAGTCCTCGAGTTTCAGAATGTCATCTTCATTGGGCAACTTTCGTTTGAGCATAATTTAAAATTATGAGATGTGAGAATTTGAAAAAAAAAAAACAAAACCCAGCCAATTGCACCTCTGAACACATCAACATCTGTTCCTGCCAGCCAAAAAGTGAGGTTTCCCCTTGTTGTTACATTTGTCACCTTCTGTGTAAAAATAGAGGACTGGTGATATAGTAAAAATAAAGCACTAGAACACTAGTAAATTATCTTACAATATTCTCCCCAACATCCATTTGTCCTGAAGCTCTAAAGACAGTTTAAGATTTGGTTTCTCTTAGCTAGAGAAATACACACAAGTGAAATCTACATAAATATCTATAGGTTTTTCTCTTTTATTTGTATTGCTGAAAATTCTTCTTTACATCCCATCTGGCTTTCTGGAAAGAGCCCCTGTGGGCATCCAGTTATCACACTAAGTACTTAAACATTCCATAGTCATTTGATAAGAATACTGAATCACGTCTAAAGTTTGTGATTGACATTTATAAAGTTTATAATATTCTAAACTTATAATTAAAATGGAAACACTGAGAAAACTTAGGACTTCAGGATGATAACCAGTGATAGTCAACAGTGTGTGTGCGTGTGTTTGTGTGTCCTACTCTTTGCAAGTCCATGTATTACCGGGAGCCGCCACAGGAGATCCCATCCATGACAGGGTCCTGTGGAAGAGAACTGTTAAGCAAGGCTTCAGAGCTCAAGGGACTCCCTAGGCTTTCTCGAGCATCTACCCCAAAACCAGAATCTGTCTGTTTTACTGTTTCATGACTTTCACCAACTCCTCTGATATTAACTGGGGGCTAACCCTGACCACCTTTCTCTGGAGAAAATCAACTTAGGGCTATAGCTAATAAGTCTCCTGGACATGAGAAGAATATTTCAAATCAAATCCCCTCTGTTAGCATTTTAGCTTGCTTGGCAGGTATACCCAGACACTTACAGCTATGCATACAATTATTTATAGCCTCCCAACTGTGAGAAGCATGCAAAGCCTAAAACATAGAGCCTTTGAAAGAGTTAAAAGTTGTTAGAGTAGTGCTAGTACTGGTGTAGGATTTCATTATTGGGCCAATGCTTGTTGCTAAGTTCCCATATCTCTTATCCACTGTGCATCTGGGAATGCGTTAACATAGTGAAAATGCAAGAAAAACACATGTAGCCTTGAATTTAACCATATCAGACTTTTGAGCTAATTGGTTCTTTCTTGTAACTTGCTGCACCTTTGCTCTGTGAAAAACGTCACTCTGTTTGGCACTTTCTGAGGCTGACATAGATTAGAAATATAAAGAAAAAACACTTTGAGGGAAAATAAGTTTTTTGGTTAAGCAGCCTTTATCAAAAGAGGGTCATACAATGTTCACAGGTCTCCAAGGCCAGAAGATACTGAACACAACATTATTTGTGGAAAAGGTATGCAGAAAAAATCATGGTGTCGATAAGGGCTAAACTGCTGGAATGTTGGGCTGATTCCGTATGACCTTGCATCTTTCATTTCCCTCTTTGTACAAAAAGGTATATAAGTACTGTTTAAAAATAAAGCTATGGATCTTGCTCATCAAAGCAGCTTGATCTCCTCGTGTCAATCATTTTCCTCCTCTTATTCTCTCTTTCAGGCTAGTTCCCATCTGGAGTACAGAGATCCGCTGTGTCTACTTATCTGGGTTTCTAAGACCTGACCGAGAAGGCGCCCTGTGCCTTCACTCCCTCGGGAGACCGGGAAGGCACCTGCAGCCTCATGTAGATGGTGCAAGTCTCTTGTCTTGAGACTTTATTGATTTTCTGTATAAACCAAGGAACATCAGCCTCTTTTCTTCTCTCCTCTATTTTCTTATCTACAACATTCTTATCTGTCTCTCTCCCTCTCTAATGTTTTTTGGTTAAGCAGCCTTTATCAAAAGAGGGTCATACAATGTTCACAGGTCTCCAAGGCCAGAAGATACTGAACACAACATTATTTGTGGGAAAGGTATGCAGAAAAAATCATGGTTTCGATAAGGAATGTTGGGCTGATTCTGTATGACCTTGCATCTTTCATTTCCCTCTTTGTACAAAAAGGTATATAAGTACTGTTTAAAAATACAGCTACGGATCTTGCTCATCAAAGCAGCTTGATCTCCTCGTGTCAATCATTTTCCTCCTGTTACTCTCTCTTTCAGGGTAGTTCCCATCTGGAGTACAGAGATCCGCTGTGTCTACTTATCTGCCTGGGTTTCTAAGACCTGACCAGGAAGGTGCCCTGTGCCTTCACTCCCTCGGGAGACCAGGAAGGCACCTGCGGCCTCACGTAGATGGTGCAAGTCTCTTGTCTTGAGACTTTATTGATTTTCTGTATAAACCAAGGAACATCAGCCTCTTTTCTACTCTCCTCTATTTTCTTATCTACAACATTCTTATCTGTCTCTCTCCCTCTCTAAATCAATCGCCGACGCCATTTCTCCTTCGGGTTTCCCTGGATCCTGCGGGGGCTGGACCCCGGCAAGCAGGGTGACAATATACAGCCTTGACGTACTCCTTTTCCTATTTGGAACCAGTCTGTTGTTCCTCGTCCAGTTCTAACTGTTGCTTCCTGCCTGTTTCTCAAGAGGCAGGTTAGGTGGTCTGGTATTCCCATCTTTCAGAATTTTCCACAGTTTATTGTGATCCACATAGTCAAAGGCTTTGGCATAGTCAATAAAGTAGAAATAGATGTCTTTCTGAAACTCTCTTGCTTTTTTGATGATCCAGCAGGTGCTGGCAATTTGATCTCTGGTTTCTCTGCCTTTTCTAAAACCAGCTTGAATATCAGGGAGTTCATGGTTCACGTATTGCTCAAGCCTGGCTTGGAGAATTTTGAGCATTACTTTACTAGCGTGTGAGATGAGTGCAACTGTGCAGTAGTTTGAGCATTCTTTGGCATTGGAAGTGCTCTAGTCTTCATTTAAGAGTTTCCTGAATTCCTCAATCTCATTCCAGCTATCCACTTTCATGGCTCTCCAGAAGATACTAAACATCAATCTTTGCTCACTGACAATAATCCATCCTTTGAACTCACACTCTTCTACTCCCTCTGTATCTGTCCTCTCCTTCATGAACAACTCATCCATAAACCTTCTTTTTGTTCTTAGTCTTAGACTCCTCCTGGATTAGCTTCTTTCTGACTTTAACTTATATTTCAAAGCACGTAACTTCAATTGCTTTTGTATGTACTTTCTGGTCACCTAACCAAAAATTCTTTTACTTTAACTCTACAATCTCTTAATCTTGGATCTGGCCATCCAATTACTTCTACATCAAGAAAGCTGCTGAAAGAATAGCCAGCAAACACAGGTTGACACCACTAAAAATTCATGATAAAGGCTGGATGCCACATTTTTCTTCTTTCACTTAACTGAAGCTTTCAAGTCTTTATTATCATTTTCAGACTATCCTAAAATCCTAAAATCATTTCACTCAGTAGTTGCTCTTTTCCCTTGTATTTCAGTGGAAAAAAATGGACTCTCATAAGAAAATCTATTCTTTTGATTTTTTAAATTGAATAAACTTGACATATAATACTATGTAAGTTTAAGGTGTATAGTGAGTTACTTTGATACATTTATCTTGTAATACTATTGTTGTAGTCATACTTAACACATTAAATAATTATATAATATTACTGTTTATATTCATTATAATGTGCATTAGATCTCCATGGCTTATTTACTACTTATTATAAATTTAAACAACAACAATCTTCTCTGCCTCTCTCCATCTCCCAAGTAACCACCATTTTACTGGTTTTTTCTTTTACAGGTTTGACTTCTTTTGGATTGCAGATATAAGTAATACGTGATAATCCCTTTAAACTTCCTGCCATCTCCACTTCTTACATCACACTTATTTTCATTTGCAGCTATTTTTCTCTCTTGTGCCCTCCAATTCTCAGAAATGGGAGTTTCTTCATGTTCAGAGTAAATTCCTTAACCTATTTCTGAATCTCTAGCAACCACTTGGTTGACCATATTTCCTTCCTCTTCCTCTTCTGTTCTTCAAATATCCCTTCACCCTACACACTATAATTTGGAAATGTACACACTCAGGGCTATAATGAAATTGTCATTCTATAATCTATAATCTCCAATCCAGGACACTTTCACCTGTATGTCCCAGAGGTAACCAAATGATTGCCATTAATTTTTCTTTAGTAAACTGAAACATAATATTCAGTTCAGTTCAGTTGCTCAGTTGTGTCTGACTCTTTGTGATTCCATGGACTGTAGCATGCCAGGCTTCCTTGTCTATCACCACCTCCCGGAGCTTACGCAAACTCATGTCCATTAAGTCAGTGATGTCATCCAACTGTCTCATTCTCTGTCATCCCCTTCTCCCGTTTTCAATCTTTCCCAGCATCAGGCTCTTTTCCAAGGAGTCAGTTCTTCACATCAGGTGGCCAAACTGTCGGAGTTTCAGCTTCAGCATCAGTCCTTCCAATGAATATTCAGGACTGATTTCCTTTGAGGATGGACTGACTGGATCTCCTTGCAGTCTAAGGGACTCTTAAGAGTCTTCTCCAACACCACTGTTCTAAAGCATCAGTTCTTTGGCACTCAGCTTTCTTTATAGTCCAAATCTCACATCCATACATGATTACTGGGAAAACCGCCGCTTTGACTCGATGGACCTTTGCTGGCAAAGTAATGTCTCTGCTTTTTAATATGCTGTCTAGGTTGATCATAACTTTTTTCCCAAGGAGCAAGTATCTTTTCATGGCTGCAGTCACCATCTGTAGTGATTTTGGAGCCTCTCAAAATAAAGTCTGTCACTGTTTCCATTGTTTCCCCATTTATTTGCCATGAACTGATGGGACCAGATGCCATGATCTGAAGTTTTCTGAATTTTAAGAAATTCAGAGTTTTAAGCCAACTTTTTCACTCTCCTCTTTCACTTTCATCAAGAGGCTCTTATAGTTCTTCTTGCTTATTGCCTTAAGGGTGGTGTCATCTGCATATATGAGGTTATTGATATTTCTCCTGGCAATCTTGATTCCAGCTTATGCTTCATCCAGTGCAGCATTTCTCATGATGTATGTAATATATGTATATTAATAGGTGGGCTTCCCCGATTGCTCAGGGGTAAAGAATCTGCCTGCAATACAGGAGACACAGGAGACGAAGGTTCGATCCCTGGGTTGGGAAAATACCCTGGAGAAGGAAATGGCAATCTGCTCCAGTATTCTGCATGGAAAACTCCATGGACAGAGGAGCCTGGCAGGCTACAGTTCAAAGGGTCACCAGACATGACTAAACACACAGGCATGGCATATTAACAGGTATATAATTATATATTTATTTATAATAAGGTGAAAATTGATGGTTGCCACTTATTTTTATACTCCTGATCTTAGACCACTGCTTAGCACCAATATGTTTGTTGAGCTAATTCCACACTACTCTCTATCCTATCTATCCTCTATCCCACTATCAGAAAGACTTTTCTAAAGCATGTATTAAGTCCTTCAAAATATTTTGAATGAATAAGAATACTGTATAAAACTAGTTATAATCATCATGATAAGGCCCTAATCTATCTTCACAGCTTCTTTTCCTGTATTGCCTTTACTTCTGAGTTTTTACTATATATATTTCTTCCCTGCTTTCAGGATCCATCTTCCCTAATTTACCCAGCTCCTCCTAATCTTGACTCAAGGGTTGGGCTTAGTGGTAGGCTTACGACCCAATCCTCCCATAGTTAGTTAACTGCCTCTTAACTGTGTTCACATGTTATCCTGTACAGATCTCTACTACAGCAAACTATTGATCTTTTTTTACTTATTGAAAGTCCTTAAGGACATAAACCATATTTTATTTCAGTATTCTCAGAACCTTATTAAGAGCTCAGTATATAGCAGACACTCAATAATATCTCTTAAATAAATTAAAATGTCTAGAGTTTAACATTCTTTCTTCTCCTATTTTTGAGAAACATAAAAAATATTTTCCTTTCCCCTCTTTAGGGGAAAGTGCCATAGTGAATAAAGGTTTCTTCCATGGCAGAGATTAAATTATATGAGTTTTTAGTTGCTTACTACTGGCCAGGGCAGAAAGATCAGGAGATAGAGAAATACCTGTCTCTGTCTTATTACAAGAATATCTCAATATTGCTATTCCCTAATTCTGTATTTCCCAATGTTCCTGGAATAGGCACAGCATAGTTGAAGTTTCTTAATGAACCTAATGAGAAAATAAGAATAAAAGCTGGGAATTTTTGATAGTCTTTTTAAAAAGTGATTATGCCTTATACATGAATTGGAAAGGAAAACAAATCCAAATTCTAAACTTCACTTCAATAATCGAGAAAGTGTCTGTCACTATCCTATCTCTGTCTCTCTTAAGCAACCCTACTGAAGATCTCTAGACCATTAAGTTTACCTATATAACTGGGAGTATTCTTTTGTAAATCAACATGAGAATCACAAAAAAAATGATAATTTTTGAGAAATGGAGTACAGTATGTATAATACTAGTTTTACAGTAGATGGATGTATCAAATAGAAAGGAGAAAGGGAATTATGTATCCCTATACTTATGGAGGAAACTAAGAACTCCATGGCTAGCATATTTCTTAAGACTTCTGAATACCAGACTAGTAAAAGAAAAAAAATTTTTTTAATTGAGGGAACCAATGTAAGATCCTCTACTTTCAACAGCCTTACAGGAATAATTTAACATAGCAGGGCGTAAGCTATTTATCTTCAGAGAGACCTATTTGCAAGGCTGGCCCCTTGACTGGCATCTGGGAATGTAATCTTTGAAAACATTTCTTAAGTGATAAGATTCTAAGTGCTGTGCCAACCTACTTAGACTACCATGAGATTTGTGATGAATAACTACTTTCCTTCTGACACAGGGTGCCTATGTAACCAACTCTTAAAAATATCCCAAGTTCTTGAGTCTCAAATGGAGTTCCCTGTGCCAAAGCACTGCATATATGCTGGGTGAACTTCTGGAAGCTGGAGAGAAGGTGCACTCTGTGTGATTCCTCACAGAAAGGAAAGAGTATAGGAAACCTGCACATGGATTCCTCTAGACTCTACCTGGTGTCTTTTTCCATTAATGATCTGGCTGTGTTTCTTTACTAGTCTCTGTAATAAATCTTGGCTCTGAATATGACAGTTTTACTAAGTCCTGTGAATCCTTTTAGAGAATTGCAGAATCTCTGGGTATACTGGGGACTCCCAAAACACTAAGTAATGATACTAACTAAGCCAAAAAAAAAAAAGAAAACTCTATGATCATCATTTGACAAATGCGTATGTTAATAAAATTTTGCTCTTTATTCTTATAGAACAGAAACATAGAAACAATATCAGAATAAAGGATAGAATTTTAAATGGAATAAATTTAGCATTATAAGAAGTTCATTACCTTATTATTTTTCTACTTTTACTGTAGGTTGGTAAAAACCTTATCAAGGACCATTAACAGACATGCCTAGGAACTACTTAAGCAGGTAATTTTTGCCTGGATATACCTTTCTTCCAATTTACTTTCTTTAGAAACTGAAAACACTAAGAAATTTTATGTGAACAGGAGTTTTTTAAAAATCTGAAACTTCTGTTAAGACATTAAAGATTTCACTGAAATAATAGCTTATTTTAATCTTATAGTTAAAGAATAAATTAATAACAAATTTAGTTTCAGGATATTTTAATATCTGTA
>SJYC01137555.1:0-26750 GCA_006408675.1 Madoqua kirkii | reverse complement strand
TTCCACTGTATAATCATAAGGGATTTGATTTAGGTCACACCTGAATGGTGTAGCGGTTTTCCCTACTTTCTTCAATTTAAGTCTGAATTTTGTAATAAGGAGTTCATGATCTGAGCCACAGTCAGCTCCTGGTCTTGTTTTTGTTGACTGTATAGAGCTTCTCCATCTTTGGCTGCATAGAATATAATCAATCTGATTTTGGTGTTGACCATCTGATGATGTCCATGTGTAGAGTCTTCTCTTGTGTTGTTGGAAGAGGGCGTTTGCTATGACCAATGCATTTCCTTGGCAAAATTCTATTAGTCTTTGCCCTGCTTCGTTCAGCATTCCAAGGCCAAATTTGCCTGTTACTCTAGGTATTTCTTGACTTCCTATTTTAGCATTCCAGTCCCCTATAATGAAAAGGACATCTTTTTTGGGTGTTAGTTCTAAAAGGTCTTGTAGGTCTTCATAAAACCGTTCAACCTCAGCTTCTTCAGCATTACTGGTTGGGGCATAGACTTGGATAACTGTGATATTGAATCGTTTGCCTTGGAAACGAACAGAGATCATTCTGTCGTTTTTGAGATTGCATCCAAGTACTGTATTTCAGACTCTTTTGTTCACCATGATGGCTATTCCATTTCTTCTGAGGGATTCCTGCCCACAGTAGTAGATACAGTTTTGTCTAACTCAGTGAAACCAAGCCATGCCTGCAGGGCAACCCAAGACGGGTGGGTCTTGGTGGAGAGGTCTGACAGAAAGTGGTCCACTGGAGAAGGGAATGGCAAGCCACTTCAGTATTCTTGCCTTGAGAACCCCATGAACAGTATGAAAAGGCAAAGTGATAAGGTACCAAAAGAGGGACTCCTCAGGCCATTAGGTGCCCAATATGCTACTGGAGGTCAGTGGAGAAATAACGCCAGAAAGAATGAAGGGATGGAGCCAAAGTAAAAACAGTACCCAGTTGTGCATGTGACTGGTGATAGAAGCAAGATCCAATGCTGTAAAGAGCAATACTGCATAGGAAGCTGGAATGTCAGGTCCATGGATCAAAGCAAATTGGAAGTGGTCAAACAAGAGATGGCAACGGTGAACGTCAACATTCTAGGAATCAGCGAACTAAAATGGACTGGAATGGGTGAATTTAACTCAGATGACCATTGTATCTACTACTGTGGGCAGGAATCCCTCAGAAGAAATGGAGTAGCCATCATGGTCAACAAAAGAGTCCGAAACGTAGTACTTGGATGCAATCTCAAAAACGACAGAATTGTCTGTTCGTCTCCAAGGCAAACATTAAGATATAATTCATATAAAATAAATTCACCATTTTAAAGTATACACTTCTGTAGTTTTCTGTATTCACAATGTTGTGCAACTATCACCAATATCTAATCATAGAACATTTTTATCATCACAGAAAGAAACTCTGTACCTACTAGCAGTTAGTCCCAATTCCTGTCTCCCCTGTAACCCCTGACAGTCACTAATCTGCTTTCTGACCCTACGGATGTGCTTATTCTGAATGTTTAGAATCATAAAAGTATATGCCAGTGTGTCTGGCTTTTTTCATGAAGCATAAAATTTCCAATTTTTAAACATGTTGTAGCATGTAATAGTATTTCATTGCTTTTTATGTCTGAATAATATTCTCTTTTATGGATATACTACATTTTATTTATCCATTCCTCAATTAATGGATATTTGGGTTGTTTACACTTTTTGGTTATTTTGAAAAAAGTTACAATTTGTGCATACATATCTGTGTGAATACATGTTGTCAGTTCTCTTAAATATATACCTGGGAGCAGAACTGCTGAGTCAGATGATAGTTATGTTTAACTTTTTGAGGAACTACCACAGACATTACAGCCATTTCCACAGAAGCTGTATCATTTTATATTTTCATTAGCAATGCCCAAGAGTTCAATTTCTCCACATTTTCACCAATAATTATTGTTCATTTAAAAATGTTAGGATCCTATGGGATGTGAAGTGGTAGCTCATCACAGTTTTGATTTTGAGCATCTTTATAGTGCTTATTGGGCATCTGAATATCTTCTTGGGAGAAATGTCTAATCAAATTCTTTGCCTACTTTTCATATATATGTGCATATATACACACATATATGTACATATATACATATGTGTATGTGTGTATATGTACAAACATCTAGTCAAATCCTATGCTCACTTTATAGTGCATGTGTGTATATATATATGCACATATGTGCCTATTATGTGCCTATATGTGCATGCTAAGTCATTTCATTCATGTCCAACTCTTTGCAACCCCATGGACTGTGGCCTGCCAAACTGGTCTATCCATGGAGTTCTCCAAGCAAGAATACCGGAGTGGGTTGCCATGCCCTCTCTTCTCCAGGGGATCATCCCAACCCAGGGATTGAACCTGCATCTCTACGTCTCCTGCATTGGAAGCAGGGTTCCTTACCATTAGTGCCACCTGGGAAGGCATATATATACACATACACACACGTATGTGTATATATACATGTGCATGCATGCTCAGTTGTGTCTCTTTGTGACCCCTATGAACTGTAGCCTGCTAGGCTCCAGAGTCATGGAATTTACCAGATGAGAACACAGGAATGGGTTGCTATTTCCTTCTTTTATATATATATATATATATGCACGCACATATATAATTTCCAATATTTTCTTCATTCTGTAGATTATCTTTTTGTTTGGTAGCGTCCTTTGACAAAGTTTTAATTTTGATGAAGTCCAATTTATCTTTTCTTTTGTTCTTGTGCTTTTCATATCTAAGAAACCCCTGCCGATACAACCAAGGTCACACAGATTTTCACCTATATTTTCTTTTAGAAATTTTATAATTTTAGCTTTTATATTTAGACCTTGGATTTATATTAAGTTAATCTGTGTAATACATTATGAGGTAGGGCTCCAGATTCATTCCTCTGTATCTGGTTGGTGAGTTGTCCTGGTGTCATGTGTTGAAAAGGCTATTCTTTTCCCACTGAATCCCCTTGGCATCCTTATTGAAAACCAGCTAACCATACACCACAATGCCCTTAAATACCGAGGTAATATTTCAATCCTATCAGCCAGTCTTTAATAATATACTAAGCACACTCCTACATCATTTTCTAGACTTGGTAAAGAAGAATTTTCAAGGATTTTATTATGGGGATCAAACTATGGAAACTCTTCAAGAGATGGGAATATCAGACCATCTTGAGAAACCTGTATGCTGGTCAAGCAGCAACAGTTAGAACCTTGTATGGAACAACTGACTGGTTCAGGATTGAGAAAGGAGTATGACAAGGCTGTATATTGTTTATTTAACTTACACACAGAGCACATTATGAGAAATGCCAGGCTAGATGAGTTACAAGCTGGAATCAAGATTGCTGGGAGAAATATCAACAACCTCAGATATGCAGATGCTACCACTTTAATGGCAGAATGTGAAGAGGAAATAAAGAACCTTTTAAGGGTGAAGGAAGAGAGTGAAATAGCCAGCTTAAGACTCAATATTAAAAAAACTAAGATCATGGAATCCAGCCCCATCACTTCATGGCAAGTAGAAGGTGAAAAGGTGAAAGCAGTGACAGATTTCATCTCCTTGGGCTCTGAAACACTGTGAATGGTGACTGCAGCATGAAATTAGAAGACGACTGCTTCTTGGTAGGAAAGCTATGACAAAGCTAGACAGTGTGTTAAAAAGCAAAGATATCACTTTGCTGACAAAGGTCTGTATAGTCAAGGCTATGGTCTTTCCAGTAGTCATGTATGGTTGTGAGTGCTGGACAAAAAGAAGGCAGAGTGCTGAAGAATTGATGCTTTTGAATCGATGCTGGAGAAGACTCCTTAGAGTCCCTTGGATAGCAAGGAGATCAAACCAGTCAATTTTAAAGGAAATCAACCCTGAATATTCATTGGAAGCACTGATGCTGAAGCTGAAGCTCCAATACTCTGGCCACCTGATGTGAAGAACTGACTCATTTGAAAAGGCCCTGATGCTGGGAAAGATTGAAGGCAGGAGAAGAGGACGAAATATGATGAGATATTTGGATGTCATCACTGACTCAATGGACATGAACTCTGGCAAATTCCAGGAGATGGTGATGGAAAGGGAAGCCTGCAGTGCTGCAGTCCATATGGGGTCATGAAGAGTTTCGGACAACAATATTATGAGGATCACAGTGTTTTTACCTTGTGAAAGAATGAAGTGACTGAAATAAGTGAAGTCGCTCAATTGTGTCCGACTCTTTGCTAACCCATGGACTGTAGCCTACCAGGCTCCTCAGTCCATGGAATTTTCCAGGCAAGAGTACTGGAGTGGGTTGCCATTTCCTTCTCCAGGGGATCTTCCTGACCCAGGGATCAAACCCAGGTCTCTCGCATTACAAGCAGACACTTCACCATCTGAGCCACCAGGGAAGTCCTGAAGCAATGAAAGTGATACTTTTTTAGGCATTCTAGTTGGGAAGTCTGTTTTTATTGCTACCTCTGATAGATGGAAAAGATGAAGTACTGTAAAGATAATTAACATTGCCAGGATCTCCAACATACCATAGACACTATGGAAACAGAGTAATTAGCATTAGCACGAAGCTTCATTCTGAGTATTTATTCAGATATTATTATCATTCAAAATAGGATTTAGGGTGGCTTTAAAAAGCACATGAGATTAAAAGTAAGTATATGAGCAGGAAAAGAAAAATAAGGGTAGGGAGCTATAGGGACTATAGTATACTATAATACGCTCATACAGAAAGCAGACAATTTAAGCAGTTATGTGGCTTGATTGCCTAAAACTGTCTTAACAAACTGCAGATGTCATAATAAACTATCAGTATAAACCACACTTATATTTTAAAATCTGGGACAAACAAGAATCTTGAACTGGGAACTCATCTAGTTTCTTGTTTTATTCTGTCACTGACTGACCGTGGGACCTTAGTTCAGGGCTACTAAATTTTTTAGACTCAAGTTTCTCTCTCTTCAAACAAAAAAAGATGTTTGGATTTGATTTCTAACAAACTTCTTTGTTCTACACCTCTTGCGTCTGTGAATCAAAAAAGGCATGTCTGTTCCATCAAGAAGGTGCATTCTTGTTTTTAAAAATGTAAAAACAGTACTAAAAATAGCTGCATCATATGCAAGTAAATCATGTGGAGTCTTCATTTCAGGTCCTTGAATTAGATCACACAAATGCCACTATGAAGAGTTACTTAGTAAATGCCACATTCTATTTCCTGAAATAAGAATGTATGCTGGGGAGATATGATTCAGGTCAATACAACTAAATAAATGATACATTTAACTCCTATCTCACAGCCAAGAAGAAAATTGAGTGTCAGATCAGTGACACTGACTAGAGAAAAAGGACAGTCGCACCCAGCTAGTTAAATTGGACAGATTTCAAATATTAACACCCTGAACTTTAAAGCCACTTGTTCCTCTATCTTTTAAAGCATTTGTTAAGTATAAAATTAATTTCACAATTCAAGAGATAGTCACATTCAATTACATTGTGGTATCCCTTAAAGTTGCTGGACTCCAAGGAAATGGTTTTATTTATAACGAACATGTCCAAACTCAAATCTAATGGCCACTGTGCTGTGCTTAGTCACGTCCAATTCCTGGTGACCCCATGTACTGTAGCCCACCAAGCTCCTCTGTCCATGAGGATTCTCTACGTAAGAATACTGGAATAGGCTGCCATGCCCTCCTTCAGGGGATCTTCCCAACCCAAGGATTGAACCCAGGTCTCCTGCACTGCAGGCAGATTCTTTACTGTCTGAGCTACCAGGGAAGCCCCTAGTAGCCACTACCATCACCCAAACCCAGGAGGTCCAAGCTAGAGCTACCTCGGCCGTGGAAACACTCTTTTTAGTTATGGCTTCACTCTTTTAAATGTATTTTCAGGAAAGCCTTCTGTGTTAAATTTATTTCTGGGTATGGTTTGCTGGTTTCCTTATACTTACACCAGGAAGAGATTAACTCACTGATGCCTAACACTATAACTGGGTGGGCAAAACAAAGCATGCCACCCCTAGGGTAATCCTCTTGAAGCCAAGGTAGTCTTGTCATATCCACCTCTATTACTCTGACAGTATTTCCTTTTTTCCTTAGGGTACTTCCTATAAGATGGAAATGGAGAGGTAGCAAGTTCCTGTTCTACCTCCCAGGTCCAGCAGGTGCTCGCCCAGGAGGAAGCACTAAGAAAATTCATGGGCATCAGGCTGCTTTTTCTTTTCATTGACCCTTGGTGCATAATGAAAGTGTCCTGGAGTAGCAAAGTCAGCATGCACAAGGGTGATAATTTTATTTTCCCTTGGTAAAATTTCCCAGCTCCAACAAAGATGTATTGACTACAAGTGCTAAATTTTAATTTTATAAAATATATACCATTACTATCCAATTAAATGAGAAAAAGTAAAGCACATGTTTGCTGAATACAGGTAAGGCACTGTGCGGGATGCAACAAGGAGCTTTAGGGATAGTGCCACCTTAGTTTTATGTGCCTTTTACCAAGTTTTTTCCCACCAGTTCTTCATTTCTTATTACTCATATTTCAATTTGACTGACAAGGCTCAGAGGAGTTAAATGACCTGCGTATAGCTACAAAGCTATAACTGAGGTGACTAAGTTTCTGAAAATCTTAGTTCAAGGACTGCTTATTACAGCCAGCTACAAAATATTCTCCCAGGATGCCATGATGGATATTGCATTCAATAAAACAAAAAACAAAGCCTGGGCTGGGTACCACTGATGTTCTCACCACTGCAAGAACAAAACAGACATGAAACCCACCCTCATGAAGGCAACACTAGCTGTAATTTAAAGAATATATATGAGTACCTGGATATATCTGAAGGCTAGAGTTTGGAAAGCAGAATGCTCACATCTAATATTTATGAGGTTTAGGAAAGGCTTTGAGAGGTAGATGTCATCTGATTTGAGTTCTGAATTATGAGTAGGAATGACTTCACCCATTCCTTTTGATTATCAAACAGCGGTCATCCTTTCTAAAACAGGTTCCTGGTAGCTAGAAAGATGTTTTTAGTGCTAGATAATACTCATTTATCACTAAAACAGGCCAGGATTATATGTATTTCTTGTGCATTGTCCAGCCTGAACTTTGAGATCAGAACAACTGTGCAAACCTGAGACAACTGTTAAGTATACCACTGACAGTTACTTAGAGAAATGATGACCTAGGCTAGTGTTTGTCCTACGAAACTTGAGATGAAGCAATGGTGGTACTGACATCAAGGGCAAGTCCTGCCTCCTCTGACATCGATTTTCCTTGCTTTTAAAATGAAGAGGTTAAAGATAACAATACAAGATGGTCAATACCCAAATCAGATTGATTCTATTCCTTGCAGCCAAAGATGGAGAAGCTCTATACAGTCAGAAAAAACAATACCAGGAGCTGACTGTGGCTCAGATCATGAACTCCTCATTGTAAAATTCAGACTTAAATTGAAGAAAGTAGGGAAAACCACTAGACAATTCAGGTATGACCTAAAATCAAATCCCTAACCATTACACAGTAGAACTGACAAACAGACTCAAGGGATTAGATCTGATAGACACAGGGCCTGAAGACCTATGGATGGAGGTTCATGACACTGTACAGGAGGCAGGGATCAAAACCATCCCTAAGAGGGGGAAAAAAAGGTTGTCTGAGGAGGCCTTACAAATACCTGAGAATAGAAGCAAAAGGCAAAGGAGAAAAGGAGAAACATATCCATTCGATGCAGAGTTCCAAATAATAGCAAGGACAGATAAGAAAGCATTCCTAAGTGATCAACGCAAAGAAATAGAGGAAAACAATAGAATGGGAAAGGCTAGCGATCTCTTCAAGAAAATTAGAGACATCAAGGGAATATTTCATACAAAGATGGACACAATAAAGGAAAGAAATGATATGGATCTAACAGAAGCAGAAGGTATTAAGAAGAGGTGGCAAGAATACACAGATGAGCCATACAAAAGAGATCTTAATGACTCAGATAATCACGATAGTATGATCATTCACCTAGAGCCAGACATCCTGGAGCGGGAAGTCAAGTGGGCCTTAGGAAGCATCACTACAAACAAAGCTAGTGGAGGTGACAGAATTCTAGCTGAGCTACTTCAAATCCTAAAAGATGCTGCTGCTAAAGTGCTGCACTCAATATGCCAGCAAATTCGGAAATCTCAGCAGTGGCCACAAGACTGGAAAAGGTCAGTTTTCATTCCAGTCCCAAAGAAAGGCAATGCCAAAGAATGTTCAACTACCACACAACTGTACTCATTTCACACGCTAGCAGAGTAATACTCAAAATTATCCAACCAAGGCTTCAACAGTATGTGAATGGAGAACTTCCAGATTTTCAAGGTGGATTTAGAAAAAGCAAGAGAATTTCAGAGAAAATATCTACTTCTGCTTCATTAAGTGCACTAAAGCCTTTGACTGTGTGGATCACAACAAACTGTGGAAAATCTTAGAGAGACAGGAATACCAGACTACTTTACCTGTTCCCTGAGAAACCTGTATGCAGGTCAAAGAGCAACAGTTAGAACTGGACATCAAACAATGGACTGGCTTCAAATTGGGAAAGGAGTACATCAAGGCTGTATACTGTCACCCTCTTCATTTAACTTATATACAGAGCACACTGTGCAAAATGCCAGGTTTGATGAAGCACAAGCTGGAATCAAGATTGCCAGGAGAAATATCAATAACCTCAGATATGCAGATGACACCACCCTTATGGCAGAAAGCGAAGAGGAACTAAAGAGCCTCTTGATGAAAGTGAAAGAGGAGAGTGAAAAAGTTGGCTTAAAACTCAACATTCAGAAAACTAAGATTATGGCATCCAGTCCCAGCACTTCATGGCAAATAGATGGGGAAACAATGGAAACAGTGACAGACTTTATTATCTTGGACTCCAAAATCACTGCAGATGGTGAGTGCAGCCATGAAATTAAAAGATGCTTGCTCCCTGGAAGAAAACTATGGCAAACCTAGACAACACATTAAAAAACAGAGACATTACTTTGCCAACAAAGGTCCTCCTTGTAAAAGCTATGGTTTTTCCAGTAGTCATGTGTGGATGTGAGAGTTGGACTATAAAGAAAGCTGAGTGCCGAAGAACTGATGCTTTTGAACTGTGGTGTTGGAGAAGACTCTTGAGAGTCCCTTGGACTGCAAGGAGATCAAACCAGTCAATTCTAAAAGACTGATTTCCTTTAGAATATTCATTGGAAAGACTGATGATGAAAAGCCAATACTTTGGCCACCTGATGCGAAGAACTGACTCATCAGAAAAGACCCTAATGCTTGGAAAGATTGAAGGCAGGAAGAGAAGGGGACGACAAAGGATGAGGTAGTTGGATGGCATCACCGACTCACTGGACATGAGTTTGAGCAAACTTCGGGAGTTGGTGATGGACAGGGAAGCCTGGAGTGCTGCAGTCCATGGGGTCGCAGAGTCGGACAAAACTGAGCTGAACTAAACTGACAAGATATCATCCTTGTCAACTTTATGATTAGATAACATTTCTAAACAAACACAAAGTACAGAAGCTTTTGTTCGGCAAACATAGTGATTTATTTTTCCTCATAAATGATACCTTAGATTTAAAAATAAAAAACAAGTTAGCATGGCAATTCATTTCCTGATAGTGAGAAGTGTGGAATAAAATTACATGGGATGTCCTAGAAGAGATATGATACTGTGAAAATATGTGATATGAAAATACATGATATAACACTGAAAATTAATGACTTTAACAATTATATATTTCCTCCTAACACTTTACTAGACAGAATGGGAAAAAAAAAGTACAGGCTTTGAATTCAGATCTCAGACCTGCAAGTTTTCTGGCTATTTACTTAGTTTCTCTGAGTATTAGTTTTTTATATATAGTTTGTAGGTTTATTGTGAAGACTGAGATCATATGTGAAACCTATCTGTTAACTGTTTCTCAATATCCATTTTCTACTCTTCTGGTATTCCTGAATTTTAGCTGATGTGGTCATGTGACTATGTTCTGGTCATTGGCAAGTAAGTGTAACTTCCAAGACAAGCTCTCTTTTTTCCCCCTTTTCCTTTTCCTTTATTGTGGTGAGTCACCCGAAACATTGTGGTGAGGGCAATACTTCCAGATGGTACAACAACAGGGGATGTGAAACGACAGGATAAAGAAGCTGAGGTCCTTGACCCTGTGGAGCTGCTGTATCGACTCTGGACATCTTATACTTTGAATTGTCATACATGAGAGAAATAAAATATCCATCTTGTTGGTTTAAGCCACTGCCACTGTGGAGTTCTCAAAAGAGAAGCTGAACTGTATCCCAACTGGTACCATAATCAAGATTGACCCAGGACTGAAGACACAGTAGGTTCCTTTTTTTTCCCATGGGAAAGAGACAAACTTATACACTCTTCGCCTTTTTCTCTAATTAGCTTATAATTTAGTAAGGCAAAAACACATGAGCTCACCCAAGGGTTCACTCCAGATTTGTGCACTTCATTATACAAAGGTTTTACCTCAAAGGAAGAAGAAAAGAACTGTTAAGTAAAAGTGTAAGCAGTAAAAAGGTATAATAGAAGGAACAATTAAAACAAGAGAATTGTGGAAGGCTTCACAGAGGATCTGACACTTATACTGGGCCCTGAAATATGAGAATGATTTCAAAAAGTAGAGTAAAAAGAGAATGAACATTCACTCTGAAAAAGTAGATGCTCTGAGAAATCACTGCTGCTGCTGCTAAGTCGCTTCAGTTGTGTGCGACTCTGTGCGACCCCACAGACAGCAGACCACCAGACTCCCTCGTCCCTGGGATTCTCCAGGCAAGAACACTAGAGTGGATTGGCATTTCCTTCTCCAGTGCATGAAAGTGAAAAGTGAAAGTGAAGTCGCTCAGTCGTGTCCGACTTTTCTCGACCCCATGGGCTTCAGCCTAAGGTTCCTCCGTCCCTGGGAGTCTCCAGGCAAGAGTGCTGGAGTGGGCTGCCATCACTAGTATACTGCATTTAGGGACTGGTGGTGAGTATAATATTTATGCAAGTGAGGTATGTATACAGAAAGGATGGAGAGGTCAGGGTGCTGAGACAGGATAGTTGGGGCCACCACATCTGACAGTCCAGAACTGAAAAAACCCTACAGGTCCCAATCGTGTAGACAATAATTGGAATGAAGCGCCCCACAGCTACAGAGTGTACTAACTACATAAGCTGTGCACAGCAGACTTAGATATGGCCAGACTGCAACAGACCTTGAGTGTCACTACAATTTTAACCTGCTGACATTAAGGAACTGTCAAGCAGATGAATATGTTTTAGAAAGATAAACAGGATACCAGCAGAATACAAACTAATAAGGGAGACAAAATGAGTAGATCCATAGGAAACCATTGTTGTATTCTGATAACAGATAGGGCTTGAACTAGAGTAAGGGAAATGAAAGCTGAATGGATTCAAGAGACATTTTAAAGGCAAAATTAACAGGACTCACTGGCCAACTGGATGTGTACAAGAGACAAGAAGGAAGCATTCAGCAACTCTGAGCGAGTTGGCCTGGGATGGAGTCCTATCATCTATATTTTAATAAGCAAAGTAACTGGCTTATTTTGTTAAAGGTGGTTGGCCAGCCGTATTTTTCAAAATACAGGGCAAACAGCAATGCTAGTCAGCCACAGAGAAATAGGAAGAAAAACTGAGAGAGACAGGAGAGGATACTGAATTCAATTTTGGACAAAAATGCTGACAGAGACATAGTTAACATCAGGCAGGAAAAAATGTGCCAGCTGAGTGACAACGGAATCTAAAGGAAGAAATGATGGCTAAGTAAGCCTTCCCGCCAGCTACTATTCTTAAAGTCCTGTTTTTAATGTCCTCTGATACTGGCTGACACTCAACCAGGCCAAAATCTTTCTACCAAAAAGTAAACAAAACCTCTACATGGTTTTAAAAAGAACAGTGGAGAGAGAAAGCAAAACTCATTATTGTACCACTTTGCGTCACAAGATATATACCTTTCTTTCTCCCAAATACAAACCAAAATATTGTCTAGTGCTCTGCTGTGTTAACTCTTATACACTGTTAAATGACAAGAAAAATAACCTTCTGGTACAGTGTTTGAATGTGTGATTTTTCTTAAGTCTTTCTAGTCTACCAAATTATGATAATGAAATAGTATTAGTAATCATCTTTCACAGGAGTAGAACAGTTTCTACCTATTTTCTGGTTTTAACTTAAAAAGTTTGAAAAAAAAAAGTCCCTCCATCCCGAAGACAATAGTATAAGAGATGTCACAGGCGTACCAGATTCATAAAAGGCAAAGTTTTTCTTGAAAAAGTAGTTAAAATTTCATGAGTTAATAGATTAGGGGCCCCTCCAACAACTCTGAGTCATTTACTAAATCACAATCACTATGAAAGGAGGGAGCTTGTCTATGAAAAGAGAATGAAACTTTGGGAGACAGAGGACCTTTTTCACAAAAAGGCCTGTTTCCTCTTAAACTGTAGTTTAAATTGCTGGGCAGTCATATTTAGCCTTGAGAATATTACCAATGATAAATGGGAACAGGCAAAAGTCTACATAATTATAAGCTATATTCTGTGCTTTTAATCACTGGCACAGAACTCTTCAAACTCTGGCTTTTAATTTCCCTGAGGATACCTAGAGGTTGTTGGGCCAATGCTTGCCAAGTCACAACTTGTTTTATTAGAAGTAAATGAGAGAACTCCAGTGAGAAAATAAATAAGGTTTCAGAGACTTCCAGATCTCCATTTCCAGGCATTCCCAAGAAGTTTAGAGTGTGACTGTAAATGTATAATATGATAAAAGTTTAAAACCAGATACAATATTTTTATACCATAAAACACACTTTCTTACTCTTACTATCAAATACTCCTGAATACAGGACCCCAAATCTCTGAAGAACCCTACTTCTCAAATCTGTCTCTGTGCCAAAATTACCCACATTTCCACTCTTTCAGGGCCACCCCAGTTTTTCTCAAATGTGAATACTCAGATCTAGTGATTTGACACTTCATTTCCTCTTGAATCTGGAAAAAATAAAAAGATGCTATAAAATAAAAATTCCAAATCTTATTTTTAACTGAGGCCACATCTTTTGTAAAATATAGTAGCTTCTCTTAATACAAATCAGAGAATCAAAATTAAAAAGCCTAGTCAACCAAAGATAAAATCAGAGTTGGAGTGCAGAATACCTGTCCAAGCTAGACATGCTTGTTGATGGGTGAGAGGGAACAAGCTATAACCTTTCTGTGAGCCTCAGTTCCCTCATCCGCCTCAGTTTAGAATGTCTGGGGTACAGCATGCTGTAGGACAATGGTTCCCAACCTGTCAGTACATCAGAATAATCCAGGGCAGTTAAAACAGACAGACAGACAAAACACAGATCAGCAAACCCTGTCCAAGACTTCTAGGACCATAATTTTTTTTGGCATGGGGTGGAGTGGGGGGCGGGGGTAGGTGAGGGTAGAAAAAGAGAGAAACAAGTGTGAGGGATTTCTAATCATTGCCGCAGAGGGCCAAGTCATAAAGGGAAAGCACTGAACTCTGAAAACTACTACACAAATATGTACCAAGGCAGGGAAATGGGCTTCCATAAAGTGTCCTTTTGTTCCACAGTGATCTGCTTTTTAAATTGTTCTGAAAGTGCAGAGAATTCAGAATCAAAAATAGCAGTTGCTAAGGTAGATGTTCTTTTTTTTTTTTAAAAGGTATTTTGATACTTTGGCAGATAGTTCAGAGCAATAGCACTCTTGCTGATCTTGGTTCATGAAATCTCCACAATTCACCAGTCAATGTGACAAGTGTTTTCGCTATTAATGGAAGAGACACCATTAATGGTATTTGCATTGACGTTTGTGTGGAAAGACAAATCTGAGAACACAGCTTTTTCTCCCACCAAGCAGTCCTTTTAACTTGATTCTCTCTGCTACCAACATTCGAAATCATCTTAATTCTTTTTAAATTCTCTATCTACCATAGTTGATAAAGGTCAGAGATGCCAGTGACAGGCCTTCAATCTGAACAGGCACACACAGAGCTATGAACCAGAAGATTCTGAACACTAAGAATCTTGTATCTGAAAGGTAAGCATTCCAACAACGGTGGTCATACCCTATTTCCTCCTGGGAAACGTTAGGGACAGGGGTAGAGTTACACCTACTGAGAGAAAAATTACTTGCCAGCTACTTTACATAAACTATCTTATTTTAATCTTCCCTCTCCAGATAAGGAAACTGGGGTTCAAAAGGTTAAATAAGTTGCCTAATGTCAACAAATTAAAAAAATAGAAGACCTAGATAAATCCAGGTCTCTTTGATTCGAAAAGACCAGTATCTTAGTTCTTTTCACCGTAATTTAATTTCTATTTTATTTTTAATCAAAGCATAATGCATCAATATTTTAACGAGACAAATAACTTTATAAGGTTTAAGAAAAACAGTAGTCCCTTACTCTCCTCTTCTCCCTCCCCACTTCCTGGCAACAATTTTCAGCTCTTTTGTCTTCTTGGTGTTTATCTTTGTATTTCTAAATAATTTGCTAATATTGTCACTACTGATTTCTATTTACTTGTCTTCCCATTATGCAAGACAAGGATTCAGCTCTCTTAAAATCTCCCCTCTCTTTATGGCCTCCTCATCCTTCTAATAGTTATGTATTATTTTTGATTAGATTTACATTCCACTTTTACTTTCTTATGACTATGTGACTATTCACTGCTGAGCTATATAATATACTATGGCTCCTTTTCCTTTCCTGAAAAATATTTTTACTGAAAAAACTTATTTGCTTTATTTCTTACTATCAGTAACACAACTCCTCAATAAGTTCAGACATTACTCTTTCAATTTCATTTGCTTACAAGGATCTCTCCTTGAGCTTTCTGACTTGCTCAAGTTTAGACTTGTTCATCTCTGTGCAGAGAGGAAGGCCTTCACCTTGAGACCTTCTTTCAACCTGAATTTCATGATTCCCTTTATTCATCTCTCTCTCTCTAGCGAATCTGTCATTCTCAGTATTCCAAATCTTCATCCTCCCTGTTTTACTCCTCAATTTGGTGGGGTAAACCCTCCAGTAGCTTTCTGATGAAGTGCTTACCAAGTAAAATTTTTGAGACTTTGCTGAAAGTATATTTTCAGGCCTTGCTGAAATTATATTTCAGATAACTGAAAATATCTTTACCGTAAGATTTAACTGACAGTTCGCCAGGTTGAGTCCCAGGTTGGAAGGAATTTTCCCTCAGAATTTTATAAGTTTTGCTACACTCCCTTTTGTTTTTATTGAAGTTAAGGGCCATTTTGATTCCTGATCTTGTACTTAATCCATCTGGAAGTTCATCCTTCAGTTGTTGCAAATTTTCTTGAATTACTTTTTGGGCCATTTCATTCCTTCTCTGTGCCTGTTTGGGACTCCTACTATCAGGACGTTAAATTTTCTGAAGTGGTACTCTAACTCCCCCTACCTCCTTCTTTTTAAACAAACGTTTACCTCCTTACTTTATAGATACACATATCTTAAGTTTGTTCTCTGACAACAAGCACTGTGATGACAAATGGTGTCTAACTAATCCTCAATAAAAAGTAATAATCAAGGGAAATAGTATGCTTCCGGAACCCCACTGAGGCTGTGGGTGTGTAGCCCAACAATGCTCTACTACCAATTGCCCAGTTCAACCAAAGTAGCTCAACTTTGATTAGTTACACACATTTGGATTTCAAGTTTGAAAAGAATCACATACTTAAAGGTAGATCTCCTCCACCCCTTTTGCTTTTCAGCCGCCAAGTCAGGTCTGACTCTTTGGACCCCATAGACTGCAGAATGCCAGGCCTCCCTATCCCTCACCATCTCCCTGAGTTTCCCCAAGTTCACGTTCACTGAATTGATGATGTCATCCAACCATCTCATACTCTGTCACTTCTTCTCCTTCTGCCTTTGATCTTTACTAGCATCAGGTTTTTTCTAGGGTCGCACAGAGTCGGACACGACTGAAGCTACTTAGCAGCAGCAGCAGCAGCAGCAGCAGAGACAAGTGTGGGTGATTCAGTAAGTAGAAAAAGGGTCCTCTCCTGGGTTTTCTCTACTGCTGAGATTATGATGATTCTGGGTAAGTGTTCTACCAGGGTTGACACTTGTGGTAAGAGGCCAGTTAAAACCTAAAGCAGTTTCAGGATGGGGTGATTATAGAGTAACTGTTTACCTCCTTCTACTCTGCCCTAGAAAAGAAAGTCACCTGCTTTCCCCAACCCCTTGGGGTATGAATAATAACAGTTCACATTCTACTTCAGAAAAGTTGCCATCTTAGTAAAGGAAGAGGTGGGTAAGTGAGTGAAAGATACATCCTGTCTTTTCTATTTAGCTCTATGTTTGACTCCTCAGCCACAAAAAGCAACAAAAGCAAACAGCAGAAAAAAAGTCAATAATGTAGCATATACACATAAATAAAAGAACATCTTCTGTCTTAGATGGTTAAGGTAAACCTTTGACAGCACTGAAAAGTAGGTGTATTTCCTTACTGGAAGAAAGGAAATGGAAGAGAGCTGTCACTCTGACATTTACTTCCAATCATTTTCTACTTTTAAGAGAGTTCCATTAGTACAAGCAGCCAGTTCCCCAAAATGACAGCTTCCATTTCTATTCTCACTTTCCAGGTTGTAAACTTCAGTTATGGATATACCCATAGCACACTGCACTATACTGTCACTGTGAAACACTGTTCCAATCAGGCAGCTGGAATCACAGAAACTTAAATTATCCAGCAGTCAGATTTGCATTTCGCATTTTTTTTTTATAAGTTGGTTGGCTAAATGCATCAGGATAGATAAGGAAAGACAATCCCATAGATCAAACCCAAAACTCACCAAACTAGGTTCTCTATTTTTCTGGATGTCAGAACTTGGTGAAACTTTTTGTTATCTTCTAAGAGTTAAAAGGAGACTTCACAGCCAAAGAGCACCATCCATGAGTCTCAACTCTGCCTCACTTCCTTTTTTATCTCCAGTAGCACTATTTTCCCTCAAGTTGTATAAAATTCTATGGGTTAAAGTGCAAAATGAAATAGTGTAACACCAAGAAGGGAAACTAGACATGTGATGTTCTACCCATCTGAGGCATTGCTCAGTTAGCTTGCTTAGCCATGTTAAGGCGTATCCTTTCCTCTGAGTAGGGGCCATGTTAAAATCTGGAGATGTGTGAGAAAGAATTATCAGTTTAAAATGGTTACTTAATATTAAAAACTCTGCCTTTCATAAATCAAATAAAGTAGGGCTCTACAGAATATTCTTGGATGGGGAAAACTTCAAGAGGAAATTTACATTCAGTATGAGGAGGTATAAGAACTTTGTGGGAAGAAAGGTCACATTTTTATCTCCTAGGATTTGGGGTATTTTAATGTTTATAAGAAAGGAAATACGGATTTAAAAAGGGTGAAAAATATCAATATGAAGGAAAAGGCATTTTAGTTTAGGGATAGCAAATATATAAAGTCATGAAATTAATCATGGTAAAAGCCATATACTTACCGGCTAGAAATAGTAAAACCATTTACATATCCCACAATAGTTGATTTTTTTTTTTCGATTAATTTAAAATCATTATCTTGAAGGGACTTGAGTCCCTGATTTCTGTCCTTAGAGCAAATCATTCTTCACAGCAAAATCATCTGATTGAGTTTATTCTGCTGCTGAAGAGAACAATTCTCCATACCTAATTCTACTGCAAATATCTCAAGGATTCCTATAACTTCAGATAAGTAACCGTCAAAATAGAACTCATTATTTTTCTTAGTCCACTCAATTTCCAATAATTCATAACTACAATGACTTGTAGACAGACTGTTTTCACTGTTAACAACCTGTTTTCAATAGACTCTTCTTTTTTTGCAAAGAAAAAAGCATGGTGATAAGTAAAAGCTACTACAGCTCACTGCTCAAAATCTTTATCCTCATAGTTCAGTATAATGATAATTACCGTTAAAGAAAGTATATCTCTTAAGTTAAAAAGGAAGAAAACAAGGTTGCTGTTAGGACACTTCTCCCACAAGACAAACAATTTAAAAAGTCTCTTAAGAAATGCTTTTCTTGCTTGAACAACAATGTGAATACATTCAATACTACTGAACTGTACACTTCAAAATGGCTAAGGTGGTAAACTTCACGTTATGTGTATTTTACCACAATTTTTAAAAATGTTTTTATAGATTAGGAATTGAAAAACTAACATATACAATTATATAGGTCCTAAATGTTTTCAGTTGCCAAGGCTCTGGTACCACTGCCTGTTTCAATCCTCCTTAACTTTTTTGAACAGTTTTCAAACAATGCACCGTTCAAAAGATTCCGTACGCTAATTTGCCACCCACCCACAAGGGAGTTGAATTCGTATTCTGTTATCCTTCTTTGAAAATGATTCAGAATCTTGGTTTTGGACTACAGAGAAATTTTGTTACCTATTCTTGCTAACAGCCTCCTCTTTTCCTCTACCCATGACTGAAAACCACAGCAGTAAGCATAAGAGACAACATGGGATGAATGGCACCACAACCTAAATCCTACAGAAAACAGAAACTAAACCTTGGTTTGACATAATTACACACAATCAAGTTGAAACTGAATAGTAGTATTCATGCTTAGAAAGCTGTTAGAAAACAAAAGGATATTGAGTAGCAATAGCTAATCAGCTAAAGCATGAGTATATGGCTGGCTCTTGAAGTTTGACGTGCACAAGTCCACTTATCCATAGATAGTCTCATGAGTAAATACTGTAGTACTATATGATCTGTTGTTGGCTGAATCCCCGGATGTGGAATTGCTGATATGGTGGAACCACAGATACACAGGAACCTTGGATATAGAGGGTTAACTTTACACGCAGATTTTCAATTGAGCAGAGGGTTGCCATGCCTAACCTCCGTGTTGTTCAAGGACCAACTGTAGTTAGAATAGTGTTTTACATCAAGAGGCTATGTATTCTTTTATCATTTCCTGACAGATAATTGGTATGCTTTTAAAAAAATATGCAGTTTTTGTCTGTTATAGGTTGTTGTTTAGTTACTAAATTGTGTTTGACTCTTTGTGACCCCATGGACTGTAGTCCACCAGGATCCTCTGTCCGTGGGATTTCCTAAGCAAGAATACTGAAGTGAGTTACCACTTCTTACTTCAAGGAATTTTCCCAACCCAGGGATGGAACCAGTATCTCCTGCACTGGCAGAAGATTCTTTACCAGTGAGCTACCAGGGAAGGGCACACCCCCAAATTATGCCAATAATCACTTGTTCTAGATTAACAGATGTTTAAGTTAAGATACTCAAATATCCAAACACTGACAGAATACCTGCATTACTCTGTAAATAACATTTATGAGCGTCTTGAAATTTCCTCCAGTTCACAGATGTATATTGCTAAACTGCATTATCTAAGGTAATAGTCTTGCTTGAAAGCAATCAAAAAGTATTTCAAATAATCATTTATAAAAGTGAATAGCTCTCTGAAAGATTATATAATACACTACTATCCACATATTAACAGTAATCCATTCATTAGCTGAGTAAAACAGTGGCTGTGGTTATATGGTTTCTATGCCTCAGAAGCCAGCCCTGTTCTTATGTGTGTCCACAGGCTATGAACATACCTAGACTGTTACTGATTTTCACTTCATATTCAGTAAGTAAAAGCATGCTGAGCTTGCATATTTTCTCAGCCACTCATTTTGAAACTCCCTTCTAGGATTTGGCTAGAGTAGAAGGTCGGCTTGGTTACTACCTCCAGAGCAAAAAATTTCCTGGGAAAATTGGGAAGCTGATGACAACAAAGTGAAACTGATGCTTTTTTAGTTGAGTTTCATTCAATGTTTCTTTCAGGGCATAAAAGCTTGCCCATGTAGAAGCAACACTCTTTCCTTTACAAATTGGAGTATAGGAGAGAAGAAACAGTGAAGCACTCTATCAGCACTTTATCAGACCCTCAGCTTATCTACAGCATTTTCCCGAAAAATAAAAAAAGGTGGAGGATAAAAGGACCAGGATCAGTACAGCAGTTCTTCATTCTCTACATTATTGGTGCTTCACACCCCTTCAATTATAAGGATTTACTCTAAGGAGCTTTTGTTTGCCTTTTAAAGTTCTGGATCTTTCTGCTCAATATTACTGCTGCCTTAAGAACAATGTACAGTTGACCTTGAACAACATGGGTTTTAACTGCATAGATATACTTACAGGTGATTTTTTTCCCCCACTAAATACATCCTACAGTACTACATTATCTGCCGTTGACTGTATCTGAAGATGCAGAACGTCAGAAACAGAGGGCTGACTATAAACTGCTTGAAGATTTTCAACTGCTGGGAGCTGTGGCACCCCTAACCTCCAAGTATTATTTAAGGGTCCACTGTACTTGCAGATGGTTTCATGAATTAAACTACCTCAAAGCAGAGAAAGAAAGAACTATTCTAAATTCTTTTTAGAAAACCAGCATAGCCTTGATATTAAACTCTGGCAAAGATAACAGGAAGAAAGATGACTACAGATGTAACTCAATTACTGATTTTAAATAAAATTGTTACCAAAAAGAAACCTAAATATTAAAATTTAACACAATGATGAAGTGTAAGGTTGGTTCAAAAACTAGAAATCAAAGATACAAATGCACTTATTTACAAAACAGAGGTAGAGTGCAGATGTAGAAAACAAACTTATAGTTAACATGAAATAAAGGAGAGAGGGATAAAGGAAGAGAGACTGACCAATACACACTATATAAAATAACTAATGAACCTGCTGTATAGCACAGAGAAATCTATTAAATACTCCATAATCAGTATTCAGGTCAAGAAGGAACAATTGTACATGGAACAACAGATTAGTTACGAATCAGGAAAGGAGTATGTTAAGGCCGTATACTGTCACCCTGCTTATTTAACTAATTTGCAGAGAACATCATGAGAAATGCAGGGCTGGATGAAGCATAAGCTGGAATCAAAATCGCCAGGAGAAATTTCAATAACCTCAGATACACAGATGACACCACCCTTATGGCAGAAAGCGAAGAACTAAAGAACTTCTTGATGAAAGTGAAAGAGTAGAGTGAAAAAGTTGGCTTAAAACTCAACATTCAGGAAACTAAGATGATGGCATCCACATGGCAAATAGATGGGGAAACAATGGAAACTGCAGGTGGTGACTGCAGTCATGAAATTAAAAGATGCTTGTTACTTGGAAGAAAACCTATGACCAATCTAGAGAGCATATTAAAAAGCAGAGACATAACTTTGCCAACAAAGGTCTGTCTAGTCAAAGCTACGGTTTTTCCAGTAGTCCATGTATGGATGTGAGAGTTGGACTATAAAGAGAGCTGAGTGCTGAAGAATTGATGCTTTTGAACTGTGGTGTTGGAGGACTCGAGAGTCCCTTGGACTGCAAGGAGATCCAACCAGTCCATCCTAAAGGAAATCAGCCCTGGATGTTCACTGGAAGGTCTGATGCTGAAGCTGAAACGCCAATATTTTGGCTACCTGATGCAAAGAACTGACTCACTGGGAAAGACTGAAGGCGGGAGGAGAAGGGGATGACAGAGGATAAGATGGTTGGATGACATTACCAACTCACTGGACATGAGTTTGAGTAAGCCCTGGGAGTTGGTGATGGACAGGGAGGCCTGGAGTGCTGCAGTCCATGAGGTCGCAGAGTCAGACACAACTAAGCAGCTGAACTAATGGCTTATATGGAAAAACAAACGAACAAACAAAGTGGATATATATACATACACTTTGCTATACATCTGAAATTAACACATTATAAATCAACTATACTCCAATAAAAATTAACAACAACAATAACAACAAAGGTAGAACTCTACTAAAACAATTTGCCATTCTAAAAGGTCAAGGAAGAAAACCATGAGATTGGTCACATTAGATGCCAAAATGCCATATATGACAAAACTCAACTTCCACTCCTGATAAAAATGTTTAGTAGCAATGAAAATACAGCAACAGGAAATATATACACCAAATGAAAACTCAACATCTACTGTTCAAAACTGCTCTCAAAGTGCTAACCAATGCAAAAGAAAAAACAAAAAACCCCAACTTTAGACACAATCCAAAAATCTATTCCCTGTAAAAATTCCAGTAGCTAGAAATATTAAAGACATGTCTTTGATAAATAAAATTATTTGAAATTTATTATAAAATTCATATTCAATGATGACACAATAAAAATAACTGCAAATGAATAAATATGATAAGGATGGCCAGAATCACTGTTATTATATATCACTGTTTTGGAGAAACTATAAATTTATAAACAAAAGAAAGATTTAAATATAAAGGAGTTAAGATTATATTCAGATGACTATTTTCCTAGAAAATTCAAGAGACAGTTTATTAAAACCAGTAATTTTAGAAAGTTGGCCAGATATATAAATCATTACATGTCAGTCACAAAATATTAGTGGGTAGTTAAACCCCCCAAGGCTTCCCTGGTGACTCAGTGGTAAAGAATCTGCCTTCAACGCAGGAGAATCGGGTTCAATCCTGGGTTAGAAAGCTCTCCCAGCAGAGAAGGAAATGGCAATCCACTTCAGCTTTCTTGCCTGGGAAATCCCATGGACAGAGGAGCCTGGTGGGTTACAGTCCATGGGGTCACAAACAGTCTGACATGACTGAGCAACTACAGAACAACAACAACTCCCCAAAGAAACCTGTTTCAATGAAATATAGTTTACTTTAAATTTTACCTGAGAGAGAACACAATCACCAAGGATATCTGAAGAGGGACTTGCTTTATGAATGACTACAAAATGCCTAATCAAAGAGAGATTGGTAATTGTATAGGAAGGAACAAAGGAACACAAGAATCCAAAAAAGACTCACATATGCCTGGAAATTTACTATATTAAGGTAGTTTTTCTAGCCAGTTGGGAATGAATTAACGTCAGCAAATGATTTCAGCAAAAATGGCTAAATCCCTATCTTATACAATGCTCAAAAATAATTTTCATATTTTGAGTATGGCATAATAACTGTAAGAATATTTAACGAACAATATAGGAAAATGTTTTAATAATTTTTGAGGACTATCTTCTTAAGTGAAAACCTGGGCATTTTAACCCAAAGACTGATAGTTCTTGAAAATATTCGCCATATAATTCACAAAGGGTTAATACAATGTATCCTAATGAAATACAGATTAAATAATTGTGAAGAACAAGGGCAAAATATACAGACAGGCCATATTAACAGATGTTTAACTACATTTGGGACACCCAGGCAAAGAAATCCCAGGCTGACTTTAAGGTAAAGCAGAGCTATATATGGTAAGATTTCCACTATATATATTCTATCTTAAAAACCAAATCATAGGACTGTATGTACATAACAATCTTATTTTCATAAGAAAGCGAAATAACACGTTTATGTACACATAAGAGAGATATGCAAGGCGTTGGAGTACCTGTGGCTGGGGAGAGGGCCGTGAAGGAGTTTCATTTTCTGCTTAAAACATAACTGTTAATACTTTAGGTTCTCTTCTCCCGAATGAGAGGGTCAAAAAACATTTTTTCAGCAGACTATAGAGCTCGCTTCTCGGCTCCCCCTCTTTGAAGTGTGGATTCCGGGCGTGGTAGGGAAACAGATCACGCTATTTTGCTTTACTTTCGGGTCACTTCATGACACTTTATATAGCAAAGGCTGCTCTACTTCTCCTTGCTACAGCATAGTAAGAGACACAGAGACTCTCTGGTTTGAGTATCTGCCCCCTCCTTGCTTCACTTCGTGACGAGCACAGCTTGTTCCACGTGTAACTCGTCACTAGTCAGCTCACGCCGCGCTCGGGATTCCGCCTAACGCCCGGTTCCCACTGGGGGCAGGGTTTGCTTGGGCTCTTTCCGCCTCAGCCATCCAGCTTCTCCTTGCCCCTCGGGGAGGTTACCCAACTTCTCAATGACAAGGCTATGATGACACCCCGCAGGAAAGCTGAGAGAGAAACTGTGCAATAACCTTGGGGAAAAAGCAGAAAGAGCCTAGGAAGTTTTTGAAAGAGTAACAAAGATAGTATTAACTTCTGGAAGGCCGCCTCCGGTCCTCCAGAGGGGCTGGGACCTCCAGGTGGGGTCTACTGCTCACTCCGACATCACAGGCCTGCCTCCCCGGCTGGCAGGCCAAGAAATCGAGTCACAGAGAGGAGCCGACGCGGAGTCGGGCAGGATCCCTCCCCGGCAGCCGTCGCAGCAGGGGCCGTCGCTGCTGCGCAGACGCCGCGGGCCCGGAAAGCCCCTCCCGGTCCGCGCTGGGACTGGGACCCAGGTGATTTCTTTCGCACAAAGTCCCTCCCCACCATGAGAACTGGTTGTCACTGCAGCTCCTCGGCTTCTCTCTCCGTGGCGCCCATACGGCCAGCGCATCCCTCTCGCTCACACACACAAGTTCTCCGTCGCCGTGCCCGACGCATTCGGACACTGCAACTCGCTAGCGAAGTTTCTTACTCACGGCTCAGGGTATCCGCACCGGTCTCTCCAGTCTCAAGTCGCCCGGCGCCCGGCCGAGTGACTCCAACCGGAAGTTGTTTTCCGTTCCAGTTCAGAGGGCAGCGCCTGCGCGTGAATCCCTTAACCCTTCACCCTCCACCCCTCCAAGCCAGACCGTGCCCCTGCCGCCACTTCCCCCTAAACTCACCCAAGCCCCGCCCAGCCCTGCCCTGCCCGGCGCAGCCCTGCCCGGACTCCAGGGGGAAAACTACAGAACCGGAAAGGCACTCGAAGTCGTTTAAAGGTCAGCGGAGGGTCTCTTGTTAAAGATATAGATTCACCCCTTAGAGATTCCCAGAGTTAAGAGCTCAGCTAAGTCGCTTCAGTCTTGTCCAACTCTTTGAGACTTAGTGGATGGTGGCCCATTCAAGCTTCTCAGACCGTGGGATTCTCCAGGCAAGAATACCGGAGTGGGTTGCCATCCCCTTCTCCAAGAGTTAAGAGTAACTAGGGTGAATTCCAAGAATCCTCATTTTCAGCAGATATTCATGTGAATGTGATTAGGGTTATTAAGCTCCACATGCTGAGAAAAGCCACACACACACTCCACACCCATTTGGGTTTTCCCCAACTAGCAACACCTATCATTAAAAGTACTTGGCTGAAGTTGAATGATTGCTACATGCTAGTAGATCTCTATTAAAAAATTTCCCCTAACTTAGGATTCTCCATTATTCCATTTCCTACCCATGCTTGAGTATTTTCCAAGATGAAAATTTTAGACAGATACCTCAAGAAAAGTTTTAGCTCGGATATCAACTATCTCAGGCAAGTTGCTTAATCTAATGAATCTTGATTTTCTAAAATCTGACAGCAAAGGACAATGATAACCTACTTCACTGGATGGATGGTTGCAGGATCAACTGATAATGTAAGCCAAAAAAAAAAAAAAGGAAAATGGTAAAATTCAAAATGCTCTGCAAATGAAAGGGACTGTCTGGAGTCAGTCATGTCATCCTGGCTCCTTCCCACCATCAAGCACATTCCTAGTATTCCTTTTAGGAGAAGAGTAGTCAAATCCACAGCATATACATATATGGACTCTCCCTGAGAACACTGAAGGTTGGGACTCTCCACATTGACTAAAGTATAACTGTATTTGGCTGAATGCATGTAACACTTCCAGAAGCTTCCACAGTGATGACCTACTATTTATTTAATTAAAACAATATTTTTTAAAACTGTCACTGTTTTGCATGTATCTGACAAGAATTGGTGGTGTTTGAAAAAGACTTTATCACCAGCGCAAGCATATTAAGGGAGTTGAAAATAGCAATTTCAAAACCAAGATTAAAATGACCATGAATACCATATATGGTTGTCCTGCAGAGCCTGCTCTAAAACATAGCTTTATATCCACAGACTTGATGAAATTTCCAAATTTGAGAACATGCCTGTCCTAGTGATCTTGGACAAGTGCTTGGACAGATGTTCAGTCCATCAAGATTCTTTCTTCATCCTGAGCTTTTCAAGCCTAGCTCTGCAGTCTTGAGCTCCTTTTTTTCTAGTTGTACTGCTGCATATAACTTAGAAGCTGCTATCCCTCCAGGGGAGTGCAGGATCTTGCTCCTCCTAGGATAGTAACTTTTCTCTGTTACAGCATAAGGATCAAGTTCTGATTACCTCAGTTTCTCCCTACACTGCTGAATCATGGATGTTTATACTTCTTTCCTTAGGCCCAGTACATCTAAGGATTTAAAGACTTGCCAAATTACAGTGTATTCTAGTGGATTACCTTGAATATTTGGCTTATTTTTAAAGTCAAAGCCAAAACATAATTTAAAAAACATTATCTTTTTAAAAAACAGAAACTTTTTGGTAGAGCATTGTGACCAGTTGAACAGTTTTCTTGTAATAAGTAATTGAGTTAATCATGACAATACAGTTCAGTTCAGTCAATCAGTCATGTCCGACTCTTTACGACCCCATGAATTGCAGCACACCAGGCCTCCCTGTCCATCACCAACTCCCGGAGTTCACTCAGACTCACATCCATCAAGTCCTTGATGCCATCTAGCCATCTCATCCTCTGTCGTCCCCTTCTCCTCCTGCCCCCAATCCCTCCCAGCATCAGAGTCTTTTCCAATGAGTCAACTCTTCACACGAGGTGGTCAAAATATTGGAGTTTCAGCTTTAGCATTATTCCTTCTAAAGAAATCCCAGGGCTGATCTTCAGAATGGACTGGTTGGATCTCCTTGCAGTCCAAGGGACTCTCAAAAG
>SJYC01137549.1:0-33784 GCA_006408675.1 Madoqua kirkii | reverse complement strand
TGCTATTTAATAGTTATTAAACTATTTTATACTTTTGTAACATTTAATTTAGTGATAGTTTAAAATATTAATTTTAACAATTAAAATATTTTAATAATCCAATCATAATAAAAAGCAAACAATCAAATCATGTCTTTTTTCTTGACAGTTTAATCCCCATATTACTGAAATAAGCTTTGGAATAGTTCACTGACAATACCAATAATAATAAATCCATATCTGGCATAATTTCTTATAATTTACTATAATGATAATAGCAACAATTTAAAAAAATCATGCCTGAGCCTTAAAAATCTCTTCCAGGTAACTATACCTGGTAGTATTATTTCCAGTTCTTCACTTGTGATTTTTACACTAGATTTAATTCCACTGTGAAAGGAAAAATTACATTGCAAAGACACAAGAAAGGCCCTTATTATTCAGAAACATCCTTAGGATATGAGGCATGAAGCCTGACAGCGATTGTGCTTCCAAGAACTTAAGGAAACAATCGCTACTCTGGAAAGATAAATCTGTATGGGGATGTGAATCTTATAGTCAGGCCCTTACCTCTTAACCTCATCTGGACCTTATAAAACCAGCTGGTCAAGAAAAGAGAAACAGCTCAGAAAGCTTCTCTTCTTGTACTCTCTGAAATACTTTTGCTCTTTCCTGACTATTTACAAAATGGAAGTATGAGAAAAATTCAAAGGCAAATAATATATTAAATGTTTTCCATGGCTGAACAAAACATTGTTTGGCTATGACTTTCATAGGCTATAGGAATCCTGAGTCAACAGTTTTGCATCTGTCAGTGTTCTTTTGCAAATCTCAAGAGAGCCTTTAAAATGAGACAGAAGACCATCCACTGAGCTGGTTTGAATATACACTGTCTCTGAGAGCTCTATAAATGCAGATTACCTGACCTCTCTGGGTCCTTCTCGGAATCCCATGCTCTGAATATGGAAATGACAGTTGACATGTATCTGTAATACAGCACTCAAAGAAGTTTAACATAAGAGGGCTATTTATGCTAATAAGATCATCAGCAAAGAAGAGAAGTGCGAATTACTTTGTTTTAAAAGCACGAATTAATTGGATTAATATTTCATTTTAAGCAGCTTGCATGTAGCTAGATGGCTAATAAACGTGTATGAGGTGAAGTAATATTCACTGAATGTACTCTTTCTCCTTAGGAAAGAAATAATGAGGATGTTATCTATATTTTAATAATAAGAAACAACACTGCATTCCATTCACTTATTCAACAAATATGTATTGAACACATTTAAATGAAAGACACAGTTGAGCTTATAGGAGATGAAAAGATGAATGAGATATAATGATAGAATTACTGTCTTAAGTAGCTTCAAGTTAATGTGAGAATATAGATATTCTCATAAGATAGAGGTGTCATAAGGGAAGTAGCTAGAAAGTTATAGTTGTGTAGAAGATGAGAAGTAATTGACAGTTCTGGAATAAGAAAGGGCCTTTTGAAGAAAGTGATACTCAGCTAGGATCTTAAATGGAATTAGAAATGTGAAGATGAAAGAAAAGAATTCAAGAAGAGAAAGTAATAAGAAAGGCAAGGAAATCTTTAGTATAAACATACAAAGCAGCACAGTTTCTTTGCTTTCTATGGGACTAGATTTTTGTAGTTGCTCAGTAAATTGTCACAAGATTTACCACCTAAACTCCTTAAGCCTCAGTTTCCTCAACCAAAAGAAACCTATAGGATTAAGTGATTTATAAAGTTTCTTCTGGCTCAAAACTTTGAAAATCTGTCATTTAAAACTCAAAGTAGAGAGGGCAGGGATAAACTGGCAGTTTGGGAAGGACATATACACACTACTGGATTTGAATCTATAATCAACAATAACAAATCAACAAGAATCTATTGTACAGCACAAGGAACTCTGCTCAATATTTTGTAATAACCTAAATGAGGAAAGAATTTCAAAAACAATAACTACATATATATTTATAACTGAATAACAGTGCTGTACATCTGAAACAGGACATCATTAATCAACCATACTCCAATATAAATTGACTTTTAAATCACTTTAACTTGGCTAGCAATTACTTATTTAAATACTTTAGGTATCGATGGATGCCTAGAAATTAAATGATGCACAGTATGTAAAAAGACAAAAGAAAGAGATAATTCTTGTTCTACTACTGTTCATTTAAATTTGAAGAGCTACAACGCCTTTAGAAGTGCACCTGTATGCCATAGTTGCTAACTCTAATGGGATATCTTTTGTGCCTCCTCTGCCAAAAAAAAATTTTGTGTTATAAACAGACTGTAAACATCTAAAAAAAATGTTAGCATTTTTCTCCCATCCTGGGCTTTGTGGTTGAAGATTTCTAATCAGTGTTGTCATCTTTCTAGAATATTGTCTTTTATTTAAATAAATAGAAATCACCTTTGCTGTTCAGTCACATAGTTGTGTCCAAATCTTTGTGATCCCTTGGACTGCAGCAGGCCAGGCTTCCCTGTCCTTAACAACTTCCTGGAATTTGTTCAAACTCATGTCTATTGAGTCAGTGATATCATCCAACCATCTCATCCTCTCTCATCCCCTCTACTCCTCCCTGCAATCTTTCCCAGCATCAGGGTTGTTACTGATGAGTTAGTTGCCTCCTCCTATCACATGGCCAGAGTACTGGAGCTTCAGTTTCAGCATCAGTCCTTCTAATGAATATTCAGGATCAATTTCTTTCAGGATTGACTGGTTTGATCTCTTTGCAGTCCAAGGGACTCAAGAGTCTTCTCCAAAGCCACAGTGCAAAAGCAGCAGTTCTTCAGCATTCAGTTTTCTTTATGGTCCAAATCTCACATCCATACATGACTACTGGAAAAACACAGCTTTGACTATATGGAACTCTGTAGGCAAAGTAATGTCTCTGCTTTTTAATATGCTGTTGAGGTTGGTCATAGCTTTACTTACAAAGGGCTAGTATCTTTTAATTTCATGGCTGCAGCCACCACCTGCAATGATTTTGGAGCCCAAGAAAATAAAGTATGTCACTGTTTCCATTGTTTCCCCTCTATTTGCCATGAAGTGATGGGACCAGATGCCATGATCTTCATTTTCTGAATATTGAGTTTAAGCAAGCTTTTTCGCTCTCCTCTTTCACTTTCATAAAGATGTTCTTTAGTTCCTCTTCACTTTCTGCCATAAGTGTGGTGTCATCTGTGTATCTGAGGTTACTGATACTTCTCCTGGTAATCTTGATTCCAGCTTGTGATTCATCCAACCTGGCATTTTGCACTTTGTACTCTGTATGTAAGTCAAATATGCAAGCTGACAATATACGGCCTTGACATACTCCTTTCTAAGCAAGCTTTTTCACTCTCCTCTTTCACTTTCATAAAGATGTTCTTTAGTTCCTCTTCACTTTCTGCCATAAGTGTAGTGTCATCTGTGTATCTGAGGTTACTGATACTTCTCCTGGTAATCTTGATTCCAGCTTGTGATTCATCCAACCTGGCATTTTGCACTTTGTACTCTGTATGTAAGTCAAATATGCAAGCTGACAATATACGGCCTTGACATACTCCTTTCCCAATCTGGAGGCAGTTCTCTGTTCCATGTCTGGTTCTAAATGTTGTTTCTTCACCTGCTCACAGATTTTGCAGGAGGCTGGTAAGGTGGTTTGGTATTGCCATCTCTTTAAGAATGTTCCACAATTTCTTGTGGTCCACACAGTCAAAGGCTTTAGTGCAGTCAATGAAGCAGATGTTTTTCTGAAACTCTTGTGCTTTTTCTATGATCCAATGAATATTAGCAATTTGAGCTCTGGTTCCTCTACCTTTTCTAAATCCAGCTTGGACATCTGAAATTTCTCAGTTCATGGACTTTTGCAGCCTGGCTTGAAGAATTCTGAACATCATTACCTTGCTAGATGTCAATCAAGTGCAAGTGTGTGGTAGTTTGAGCATTTTTTGGCATTGCCTTTCTTTGGGATTGGAATGAAAACTAATCTTTTCCAGTCCTGTGGCCATTACTGAGTTTTCCATATTTGCTGGCATATTGAGTACAGCACATTAACAGCATCATCTTTAGGATTTGAAATCACTTAGCTAGAATTCCATCATCTGTACTAGTTTTGTTTGTAGTGATTCTTCCTAAGGTCCACTTGATTTTGCATTCCAAGATGTCTGGCTCTAGACGAGTGACCATACCATCTTGGTTATCTGGGTCATGAAGATCTTTTTTGTATAATTCTTCTGTGTATTCTCACCATCTCTTCTTAATGTCTTCCACTTCTGTTAGGTCCTTACTTTTTCTGTCCTTTACTATTCTATCTTTGCATGAAATGTTCCCTTGGTATCTCTAATTTTCTTGAAGAGGTCTCTGTTCTTTCCTGTTCTATTGCTTTCCTCTATTCCTTTGCATTGTTCACTTAGGAAGGCTTTCTTTAGTCTCTTTCTTATTCTTTGGATCACTGTATTCAGATGGGTATATATTTCCTTTTCTCTTTTGCCTTTTCTTTCTCTTCTTTTCTCAGTTGTTTGCAAGGCCTCCTCAGACAGCCATTTTGCCTTTTTGCATTTCTTTTTCTTAGAGATGATTTTGATCACCACATCCTGTATAATGTCACAAACCTCTGGCCCTAGTTCTTCGACTACTCTATCATATCTGATCTTTTGTATCTATTTGTCACTTCAATTGTATAACTGTAAGGGATCTGACCTGGTCATACCTTAAAGGCTTAGTGGTTTTACCTACTTTCTTTAAGTCTGAATTTTGCAATAAGGAGTTCATGATCTGGGTCACAGTCAGCTCCCAGTCTTGTTTTTGCTGACCATATAGAGCTTTTCCATCTTCAGTTGCAAAGAATATAATCAACCTGATTTAGGTATTAACCATCTGGTGATGTCCATGTGTAGAGTTGTCTCCTGTGTTGATGAAAGAGGGTGTTTGCTATGACCAGTGCATTCTCATGGCAAAACTGTTAGCCTTTGTCCTGCTTCATTTTGTACTCCAATGTCAAACTTGCCTGTTACTCCAGGTACCTCTTGACTTCCTGCTTTTGCATTCCAGTCCTCTGATAAAAAGGACATCTGTCATTCTTGAGATTGCACCCAAGTACTGCACTTCAGACTCTTTTGTTGACTAGGAGGGCTACTCCATTTCTTCTAAAGGATTCTTGCCCTATTAGTAGATATAATGGTCATCTGAATTATATTTTCCCATTCTGGTCCATTTTAGTTCACTGATTCCTAAAATGTCAGTGTTCACTATTGTTATCTCCTGTTTGACCACTTCCAATTTACCTTGATTCATGGACAGAACATTCCAGGTTCCTATGCAATACTGTTCTTTATAGCATCAGACTTTACTTTCACCACTAGACACACTCACAACTGGGTATTGTTTCTACTTTTATTTAAAGAAATAGAAATTAAAGTAGTAAAATTATACCTTTTTATTTTCCTTAAATCAATGAAGCTCAAACTGAGTTTCAAAAATTCCATGAAGCAAATAGTGAAAGCAGATATACAGAAAACTATATTAATGGTGTTTAATTGCAAGAAATGAAGTCAATTAACAGATGTAATATCTTTTAAAGCCCTAGATATAACTCCAAGAACAATATTTGTGTTTCATTAGCTGACATACTGCTGCTCACCTACTATGAAAGGGAGCTTCCCAATCGAGGGATCGGACCCACATCTCTTCCATCTCCCACCCTGGCAGGCAGGCTCTTTACCACTGGTGTCACCTTGAAAGCCCGTAACAAATAAAGACAACATTAAAAAACAATATCAGATAATGATAAATGGGAATTAATTTCTACTGAGGAAGTGACATTTAAGCTGAAACCTAACGAATAACAAAGATCAACCTTGGGAAGATCAGGAGTAAAAGTGTCCCAGAGAGAGAGTATAGCTAGTATTAGTAGTCTGATATAGATGAAATCCGGAGAAGGAAATGACATCCCACTCCAGTACTCTTGCCTGGAAAATCCCCTAAATGAAGGAGCCTGGTGGGCTGCAGTCCATGGGGTTGCTAAGAGTCACGCATGACTGAGCAATTACTCTTTCACTTTTCACTTTCATGCATTGGAGAAGAAAATTGCAACCCACTCCAGTGTTCTTGCCTGGACAGTTCCAGGGATGGGGGAGTCTAGTGGGCTGTCTTCTGTGAGTTTGCAGAGTTGGACACACCTGAAGCAACTTAGCAGCAGCAGCATAGATGAAATCAGAACCTACGGTTTTTCATCCAGAGTAGTAAGTGAAGAGTGGTAACGTTTGCTGAAATGGGAACAACCCAGGAATGATCAGATTTGGGAAGAATGTAGTTTTAATTATAATAATCCAAACATCCACCAACTGGTCAGCAATAAAAAAACAATCTAGTAATATGCAAGCCATTACGTGGATAAACGTCAGAAGCAATATCCTAACTGTAAAAATAAAATAAAAAGAAAAGCCAGATACAAAAAACAAACATGGTTATTGTATTAACCCATTTATGTGAAATTTCCAGAAGGGATAAATTTATAGAGACAGAAGGCAGATGAGTGGTTGCCTGGGGCTCAGTGTAGGGTAGACTGATTACAACAGAGAATAAACAGAATTTTAGAACGATCAAAATGTTCCAAGAAAAATTTATGGTGATGGTCATGCAACTCTACAAGTTAACCAAAATTTATATTATTTACTGTATACTTATAAGGCATATATTTCATCATATGTAAACTGTAACTCAAGAAAGCTATAAATAACATAGGGCTCTCCACTTAAAAATATAATGTAAGGACTTCTTTAAATAGAAAACTTGCCAAATGTAATTTCATTTATTTTATACTATTAGAACTGGTCAAAAATTTTGGATGTGCCTATTTGCAGGGGCCTTGAATATATGTTCCAAGATCTCTTTGTCTCGAAAGCAATTACAAATAAGCCACATGTATTAGTTTGTTTTCTCATTTAACATTTAATCATTGCACTTTATAAATTAAGAGTGTATTAAAGAAAATTCTTTACAGTGGTTATCACTAGAGTTTGAGACTTTAATGTTAAAGGCATTAATTTTGAAATTTGTATCCTTTTGTTTGGCTTGAATTTTGTTTTTATTTTTGTGATTAAAAATAATTAAAATATTTTAAAGTGTAAACCAACAATTCAGTAAAAATATTTTAGTTTCTACTTTATGATAAATTTAAGGAGTTTACTGGATAAACATTGAATCAATGCCCAGTTTTTGATAATGTACCATCTGAAAGCCCCTTGTAGTAAAGTTTTATAAGTATCCATAGAACTTGTTAATTTACCAAGCATAACTATTTCCATCCTCTACAAATAGTATGTAACTGGTTTGTAACAAGGCTATATTGGAGAGATTTTATATTGTCAAATATAAAATTTGATCTCAAGACACTGTTATAGTGATTATAAAGTAGCTAATCCCTGACTGTGATACAATTAAACACAAGTTATCTGCTTATGCCTCAACATTAGAAGCTTTCTCCAAGTCTAGACTTCTATTGGGGTTACATGACAAATGTCTAATTTTTTTTTACCATTTACCCAGGTAACAGCAAACTCAACTGTTGACTTAAGATATAGAAAATGCTGAGGTACTCAGTACAGTTACTAAACTTAGTTGGAATGGTACTAACAATTCTCAAAATATCAGCTATTCTAGGTTTTGATACACTGGCTTCTCCTTAGAAAGCATCCTTAGGTAACTGAGTTCTTTCTAGTCAATCTGTAGGAGCTGTGATCTCTGCTGCCACCTATTAATTACTTTTATATTTTCTCCAGATTCCTTCACATATAATCATCTTTTTGTTAGAAGTTAAATGAAAACTATACATATAATTTGAGGTTGGGCATTTTATTTCACAGTCTAACATTTGATTTCTACAGTGTGATTATACAATAATTTTATGAAGTGCTATTTTTACAGAGACTGAAGCAGAGAAATAACCTTCATTCATTCTGTTCATACTCATTGATATAATTTATTGTTTACAATGAAGCACAGTTATTCAAAAGGCTTCCCAGGTGGCTCAGTGGTAAACAATCTTCCTGTCAATCAATTCAGGAGACACAAGTTTGATCCCTGGGTCTGGAGGACTCCTAGAGAAGGAAACGGCAACCCATTCCAGTATTCTTGCCTGGAATATCCCATGGACTGAGAAGCCTGGCAGGCTATATTGTCCATAGGGTTGCAAAAGAGTTGGATACAATTTAGCAACACAACAACAAAAATAGTAATTATATAATTTACTGCCTTCCTGATAACCATAAGAATATCAGTGTACTCTGATCTTGTTCCTAGAAAAGTTAAATATGAATCTATCATATATTAATAAGATAATTATGTAAAATAAATTATATATACATATATGCATACACATACACAAATGTATATATGTATGTATTATATAATAATGGAAGCTGGAAAGAACTTAAGCACTAGGAAAACTCCTTAAATTTTAATTTTTATATTTTGGAAGATATTATGACCATCAAAAGGGAAATATTCACGACAGAGAAGGAAGGCTGTTACAAACACTTAGCCAGTGAGGGAAAGCGGGCAGCTTTTGTTTCTTTTTTTAAAGTTTCCTATTATTTTTAGTTGAGAACAGGAAGACAACAAACAAAACTGTTGACCTTGTTAAGGAGAAAACCTGACTAAAAGCACAACAGAAGGTTAGGTGTAAAAAGAATGTTTTAAGCAAAAGTTATTGAGCTACTGAAAGTTGATACCTCCACCTGGGCACCAAACAATGAGAATTTCACCACTAACAGCATTTTCCATATTTGTAAAATTCAAGAATCTCAGGACCCATTTATGGGCTAGCCAGCAAACTAAAGAGAGTGTTTCACTGTGTTTGGCATCAGGTATAGGGCCACTACATGTAACAGTAAGTCAGTTTGCAGGGATCAATCAATTTCCTGGGTCCTTGCACTGTAGGCAGATTCTTTACCATCTTGAGCCACCAGAGAAGCTGAAGAAATATTTTCAATTTGCAGTAAACTGAATTCTGACTTATACAAATATATATAGCATAAATCTGACAATTTCAAAGAATTTACATGCAATTAAAAGGCAATCGAAATCAGCTGCATAACCTGAAGGTCTATGTTATGCATATTCACCTAATATGGTATTTATGTAGTTTAAGATGAATATGGGTATTATTCAGTCACTGCATCTAACTTTGGTTCAATAATCATATACAATAATCTATTTAGTTGGTAGGGGATTTAATTCTTTCAATATCATATAATTTTTTTTTCTTCAGAAAAAATATTTGAGTTGCTTTCTGCCTTCTTAGGCCTTCCCAGTAGCACAGTGGTAAAGAATTTGCCTTCCAATGCAGGAGACACAAGAGACGTGAGTTCAACCCCTGGGTCAGGAATATCCCTGGAGCGGGGCATGGCAACCCATACTAGTATTCTTGCCTGGAAAATTCCATGGACAGGGGAGCCTGTGGTTCATAGCTCATAAGGTCTCAAAAAATCGGACACAACCGAGCATGCACATCATATTACTGCCTTCTTGAACACGATGAATTGAACACAACCTAAAAAAGTGTTAATTTCTCAGTCATGTCCAACTCTTTGTGACCCCCATGGACTGTACCTGCTAGGCTCCTCTGTTCATGGAATTTTCCAGGCAAGAATACTGGAGTGGGTTGCTATTTCATTCTCCAGGGGATCTTCCTGAGCCAGAGATCGAACCCACGTCTCTAGTGCTGCAAGCAGATTCTTTACCATCTGAGCCAAAGGGAAGCCTCTAAAAGATTTGACTCTTCCCAACCCAGGAATCGAACTAGGGTCTCCTGCATTGCAGGCAGATTCTTCACCAGCTAGGCTATCAGGGAAGCCCAAACACAACCTAACTTCTTGATAACTGCAGCCAATCATAAAGAACAGAAATAATTATATCTCATAGTAATTCAATAATGTCCTTTGAGCATCTGAGGATATGGAGTCATTTATCCAACACAAATTAGTCTAAAATAGCTTTCTTCAGTTTTTACAAGTATATTTGTTATAGGTATTCTGTTCCACCATTTGTTGCCAGTTGAAATTTTTCTCAGCTATCAGTGTTTCTTCCCTACAAAAAATAATCTTTATACATGACTACTAATTTTCACTTTCAACTGCGTATAGAGTATTAAACCTTACATAATTGTGAAAAAATGTGTAAATTAGCTCTAAGGGAACTATTAGAACTATAGAATGTTGGGAAGTTCCCTCAGTGATTTTTTTTAATATCAGTTTTGGCCACTCAGAAACCTCTTTATTTGCTTACTTATTTATATTATCTTCTGCTGCTACTGCTGCTAAGTCGCTTCAGTCGTGTCCAACTCTGTGCGACCTCAGCCCACCAGGCTCCTCGGTCCCTGGGATTCTCCAGGTAAGCACACTTGAGTGGGTTTCCATTTCCTTCTCCAAAGCATGCATGCATGCCAAGTCGCTTCAGTCGTGTCTGACTCTGTGTGACCCTATGAACAGCAGCCCACCAGGCTCCTCTGTCCACAGGGCTCTCTAGGAAAGAATACTGGAATAGGTTGTCATTTCCTTATCTTCTAGGTGGATGAAATTGCCAGATACTTAAATACCAGCTCCCTGAGTAGTTACATTATATATTGAATGTGGGACACATGATTAGTTTCAGGAAATATTACACAAATGTAAAATGATACAGTCTGAAATGGTAACTTTCAAATAACATTCAGTATAAGTCTATGTATTCATTTATTCTTCGTTATTAGACAAGCAATATCTGAATGAATGAATTCAATCATTTTCTCTTCATGTTCCAGCCAAAGCAAACACAAGAAATCCTGTTGTTCTTGTCTGTTTTTATTCAAAATAGAAATAAGATTATGATGTTAAAAAAATCTGTCAGTTCATAAAGATATAAAATAAAAGAGGAAAAGCCACGTCCTTAACAAGAGCTCAGCTTCAAATTGGCAGATAGAAAGTTCTCCCAAATTTTCTAAGTATTCTGTAGAGAATATGTATAACTCAATTTTAAATTTCTTTACCTTTTGAATTCTAATAAGGAACTCAATTTCTTTCAAGGAAGAATTATATTAATATTTACAGTTTGCTCTTTCATTTTTAAAAGTGTTTTCAGTAGTTTATTAAAGGCTAGCATACTAGCCTATGAAGCTGTTAATAAAAGCATTCAGTATTTATCTATTCTTTTGTTCATTCAGTTATTCATTTGATAAATATATACTGTGTATACAAGGCAGCATTCTAGACACTTTAAAAAATGGAAACAGGAAAAAAAATCCCAACCCTCAAATATCTTATATCCTAGTGGAAAGAAAAAAGAGACAAAGTAAGTATGTAAAGCATATAATATGTCTGACAGTATTAATACTAAGGCTCAGATGGTAAAGCGTCTGTCTACAAAGTGGGAGACTCGAGCTCAATCCCTGGGTTGGGAAGATCCCCTGGAGAAGGAAATGGCAATCCACTCCAGTACTATTGCCTGGAAAATCCCATGGACAGAGGAGTTTGGTAGGCTAAAGTCCATGGGGTTGCAAAGAGTCGGACACAACTGTGTGACTTCACACACACACACACACACACACACACACACACACATAGGGGAAAAATAAAATGCAAAGAGGAGAGATTACAGTTTATGACTGGATAGTCAAGGTCAGGACTTCTTTGGAGTATATTCCAAAAACTACATGAAGAAATTGAGAGCGGGAGCCACATGGGAGCAATCTATGCAGGAGGACGTAACAGCAAATACAGAGATCCTGGGGAGGGGCATGCCTGGTGTGTTCAGGTCAGCACTGCAGGAAATGATAGAAGATAAGAGTAGAAGAGTGATGGAAACCAGACCATGTAGTTCTTTGTAGGCCCATTTTTGGCTTTTAGTGTGAGATATATAGGAAGTCATCAAAGTTTTGAGGAGAGAAGTATCATGATCTAAGACTGATTTTTGTATTAAGAATAGAACAATGTGAGGCAAGGATAGAATAAAGGAGACACTTCCTTCTTTCAGATAAAAGATCATTGCATAATCCAAAGGAGAGAGAAAAATGGCTCTAATAAGAGGAGGGTCTTATTAGAGTGGAGGTGATAACACGTGGTTAGGTTAGACACATTTTGAAGACAGAATCTCAGAAATTTTGACATTTGGATGTGAGCTGTGACAGAAAGATGTCAAGGATAACCCCCAGATATTAGCTTGAGCAGCTGGGAGAATCTAGTGTCTATTCACTGAGATAAGGTATAAATGTGGGTGATTTCAACACACTGTTGTTGTTGAGTCACTAAGTCATGTCCACCTCTTTGTGACCCCATGGACTGTAGCCAACCAGGCTCCCCTGTCTGTGGGATTTCCCAGGCAAGATTACTGGTGTAAGTAGCCATTACCATTGCTAGGGGATCTTCCTGAAACAGGAATCGAACCTCCATCTGCTGAATGGGCAAAAGGCTTCTTTACCACTGAGCTAACAGGGAAGCCCTGACTTAAAATGTGCCAGTTCAGTTCAGTCGCTCAGTCGTGTCCGACTCTTTGCCACCCCATGAATCGCAGCACGCCAGGCCTCCCTGTCCATCACCAACTCCCGGAGTTCACTCAGACTCACATCTATCAAGTCAGTGATGCCATTCAGCCATCTCATCCTCGGTTGTCCCCTTCTCCTCCTGCCCCCAATCCCTCCTAGCATCAGAGTCTTTTCCAATGAGCCAACTCTTCGCGTGAGGTGGTCAAAGTTCTGGAGTTTCAGCTTTAGTATCAGTCCTTCCAAAGAAATCCCAGGGCTGATCTCCTTCAGAATGGACTGGTTGGATCTCCTTGCAGTCCAAGGGACTCTCAAGAGTCTTCTCCAACACAACAGTTCAAAAGCATCAATTCTTCAGTGCTCAGCTTTCTTCACAGTCCAACTCTCACATCCATACATACATGACTACTGGAAAAACCATAGCCTTGACTAGATGGACCTTAGTCGGCAAAGTAATGTCTCTGCTTTTGAATATGCTATCTAGGTTGGTGATAACTTTTCTTCCAAAGAGTAAGTGTCTTTTAACTTCATGGCTGCAGTCACCATCTGCAGCATTAACTAAATCATGACGATGGATACGTTTGTAGAAAAAAAAGTGTCCTAAAACTCAGCCCTATGAAGTACTCTAACATTTAGAGGCAGAGGAGAGGAAGACAGAAGAATAAACAGATTGAGAAGGTAGAAAAATAGGAAGAACTGTGGTGTCATGAAAGCCAAGTCAAGGTATTTAAAGAAGAGAATGACTGTACGTAAAATGTTGCTGATAAATAAAGATGAAACTAACATTTGAGCATGCAACATAGAAGCCATTTTTTACTCTAATAAGAGCTGTTTCCGTAAGACAGTAACGTCAAATGTCTAATTGTAGCAGTTTCTGTGAAAAGATGAAGGAGAAAATTTAAATATAAAATTTAGTCATACCTAAAAAATGTTGTTTTCTCTTTCCTCACATAAAGAAACCAGGGTGATAATCAAAGGGAAAAGTGGAATCTGAAGAAAGAATTTTTTTTTTAAGATAGAAGGAATAACTATCCTTGTGTGCTGGTGACACAATGAAGAGAGAGAATGGTTAGGACAATGTCTTTGAGACAGTGTGAGTACATTGCATTAGACTCTTAAAGGGGTAGACCTAAATCAGAAGCATAGAGAGTTCACCAATAAGGGACTAGAAGACAGCGTGTGGAAGCACAGAGGACACTGTGTAGGTGTGACAGTCAGATCTTATATTCTGATACAGGTATATGCATTGCAAAAACTGGAAAACTCGAAGTGCCACATCGCCTCAGGGCATCCTCTAAATATTATCACTCAGACATGTAATCAAAAAGCACATTAATATGAGCGAGAGTCTTGTGAGACAATTTGCATAATAACATTTGCATTTCTTCTAATACCGTGACAGTTTGACATCTACATCCTATCCCTTTACTGGAAAAAGTCTTCAGTTATATATTACATGCTTCATTAGCTTACTTTTCTTAAAATCCAAATGTCTACAGATTTACTCTATTTGATGTGAATAAACACCTTGTGACTGGAGTTGCCAAAGTGATACTACATAGTCTCTAACAGTTCCAAGGCCCGTTTAGGAATATGTTAAATTAAAACTGGGCATAAACTTTCTACTAATCTGTCTTCTTTTTTGTTGTTGTTGTTCCACATCCAAGAAAACAACAAAGTGAGACAAGAATGGAGCTGTAACATCAAAGAAAAATTAAATATGGAGCAATGCTGAAATAAATTAAAATTGAATGAACATCTGCAAATTAGGCTCAGGTAGTTGTTTTTGATATAACTGTGAATTCTAGGCATTCATCTCTTCAGTTTTTTCATTTATATACATTAAAAAATCTAGAAAAAGAGTAGCAATGCTACTCTTCTCTGTCAAAACCAAAAATTCATGTACACAGATAGGAATCACCTGAGATCTTGTGCAAATGCAGATTATGACTTGGTGGGTCTGAAGTATGTTTAGAATTCCACATTTTTAACAAGGTCCAAAGTTATACCCATGCTGGTGATTAGCAGAGCATGTCCTAACCACAGTGTCTTTTAGCACTTGCAAAGAAGTTGAGATAATAAATTAGCTATTCATACCTAATTATTCGGGTTTTCTTAAAAAAAACAGACATAAGTAGAATTTTAAAAATACTTTAGTAGATTATAAGTATGTAGTATGTATATCCCTAGAACAGCACACACATGCACACACACACACACACACATATATATATATATATATATATATATGTTCGTGCATGCTAAGTTGCTCAGTTGTGTCCAGCTCGGAAACCTTATGGACTCTAGCCCACTAGGCTCCTCTGTCCATGGGACTGAACACAGGCTTGGGTTGTCGTGCCCTCCTCTATGAGATCTTTTTGATCCAGGGATCAAACCCATATCTCCTACTGTGTGTTATGCTGTGCTTAGTTGCTGAGTTATGTCTGAATCTTCAAGACCCCATGGTTGAGGCTCCTCAAAGCTCCTCTTTCCATGGAGATTCTCCAGGCAAGAATACTTGAGTGGATTGCCATGCCTTTCTCCAGGGGTTCTTCCCAACCCAGGGATTGAGCCCGCATCTCCTACCGCTCCTGTACTGCAGGCAAATTCTGTACCACTGAACCACGGGGAAGCTATATATATATATACTTATAATTATTATGCTGTGCTTAGTTGCTGAGTTGTGTCTGAATCTTCAAGACCCCATGGTCGAGGCTCCTCAAAGCTCCTCTTTCCATGGAGATTCTCCAGGCAAGAATACTTGAGTGGATTGCATGCCTTTCTCCAGGGGTTCTTCCCAACCCAGGGATTGAGCCCGCATCTCCTACCGCTCCTGTACTGCAGGCAAATTCTGTACCACTGAACCACGGGGAAGCTATATATATATATACTTATAATTATATAATTATATATAGTTTAAAAGCTTCTTAAAATGTTAAAACCTCTCATTAAGACAAAATTCATAACAATTCCTCAATGCAAGATGATTTACTCCTTATTTTATTTACCAGATTACTGTTTACAGCACAAAGCCTAATTTCACATCAATCCACTCATATATTAAATAACAAAATCAAAGGAACAGAGGTTAAGTTAAAATGGAAACAACTATGTTGAATCTGACACACTGATCACACTGCAAAAAGAACAAACAAAACAAATAGCATTATTTAAAATGCAATCCTGTAAGTGGCAATAAACGTTTTGCTATGACTCCGCTGTGCTGTTTTTCCCACACCTGCTCCCATTTGCCAGGCTAGACTGGCTTAGTCTGATCTGCTGAGGGATCACAAGCATCTGAACAAACCCCCTCAGGGCAGCAATATCCAGGCTTTATCGCTGTCTCAGAAGAGCTCCTGACACAATTCCCCATGAACTGTAATTTTGTTTATGTATATTAAAAGCACGACATAGGAAAAATATAATGCGACTGATGAGAAAAGTTTCTATCCTGCTTTCATAAAGCAATGAGCTCTCTGAAATACTGCAAAAATCCAGGGCTCACAGTGTTTATGTGTTGTATTAAATGATGATAAGAATGCAGAAAATACTCAGTTTCAGAATTGTCATTCTGAAGGGGCTACTTCCTGTAAACCATTACTCTCCAAGTTTAAGACTTAAATTACAGATTGTACAGTAAATATGCTGTTATCTTTTGTTAGTGGGTGAGTTACTCTCTGAAAAAGCTCTAGTTTTATTTGGACATTCAGGCGCTATTTAAGAGCTCGGCAAAGAGTAATACATTCTACCTTAGATCATGTAATGGTTATAGGGCCACATCTTAATTTACCTTAACAGAAAGACACAGAGATATATCCACATTTATTCAATAATTTGTAAATATACATATATGTATATTCTTCCATCATATTAAATGAGGTAAAATAGAGTCCAACATTTTATAACAATAGTTTATATCAATGATATCCTTCTCATTGTTTTACATTATAGTGAACTCATGAAAATAATTGCATCACTAATATTACCACCAAGATGAACGGAAATAAATTTTGCACAATGAACAAAAAGTGGCTAATTCATCAAATTTTCACTTTCTACCTAATACTATTTTTCCCCATAATCCTATGCTGCAAAGGACACAGTTTACTTAATCTGACAATTATTTCTATGATATATATAAGAATCCTAGGCCAAATATATAAACCTATTAAGCCAAGATACACTTTCAGTTCTTGGTGTAAGAAGTACTTAAGAACATAATAATACTTTCAAATCATTGAATATGGACATATAGAATATTTATGTCATTTAATATAGTTTTATTTTTTAATGTGAGAATGTATTTTTCCACATACTATCTCATTTGGTTCTCACAACCTCCATAAAATCACAAATAAAAGTGTGGTTTCTTAGCTAACAATTTGTATTATATAAAGCATTATTGTTTTTGTTCTGCATAGTCAAATAATTTTCCTAATCATCATCATCCTTATCAACAACATCATTTTTAATATGTAAGGAAAGATATTTATTGCTTCTTGTTGGGTGGTGGTGAGTTAGGCCAAGAGAAAATATGTTAGTTGGTCAGAAACAAAGGGCCACATGTGAGGGTGTCAACATGGAAATAAGAAAAAGTATGTGCATTCCTTTAGAAATCTCTTCCAGAGTTGGAAGAGAAGGAAGTAAGGTTATTATTAAACATTTATTGAGAACCTACATCTCTTGCCTGGAAAATCCCTTGGGCGGAGGAGCCTAGTAGGCTGCAGTCATTAGGTCGCTAGGAGTCGGACATGACTGAGCGACTTCCCTTTCCCTTTTCACTTTCACGCATTGGAGAAGGAAATGGCAACCCACTCCAGTGTTCTTGCCTGGAGAATCCCAGGGATGGGGAAGCCTGGTGGGCTGCCGTCTATGGGGTTGCACAGAGTCGGACACGACTGAAGTGACTCAGCAGCAGCAGCAGCAGCAGCAGCAACAGAGAACCTATATATATATATTAAGCTCTACATTATAGGCTTTGCTCAGATTACCTAATCATGCCCCAAGGTAGCTACTGGTATCCTCACATTGTAGTTGAAAACAGACACAGAGAAGGTACATTGGTGATCCTGATCACAGCGCCAACTGTCTCGCTGTATCTCACTGTGCGCACTATTCGCGGAACCCATGGTAGGCAAGGCACGGGCTAAGAAGTTGGAAGATGAGAGGAGCCGTCAGAACTACAGGTATGTTTCTTCTCCCCTGGTTGGCTCGGCAGCCATAACAGTCTCTGTCGAGGCTGTTACACCAGCCACAGCAGCAGCCGCGACATAACCATAATGCCGCCGTAACAGAGTCATAACGTAACCTCAGATGACGTAATCACTGCGGTGCTCCAGTGCAGCCCCAGTGCAGCAGCAGCCAGGGCTTTCCTTGCGAAGTTCATGCGGGTGTACTGCCCACAGTAGTCCAGGATCAAGCAAGTACCATGTGCTGTGCACATCCGGCACTTTGTGATCTCAGCTGTTACATGATCGTTATTTCCAAAACGAGGACAAGAGCGAGAAGCGGAGGTGCAAGACAGCCTGACCACGTCATCTTGGCTAATTCGCTCTTTACCTGAAGAGCGTATATCAGCAGCCTAGCATATCCGGGGCTAATGAGTGGTAGAGCCAGGACTGCAACCTGACCCACATGCAAAACTTCAGCATTTTCCACAACATGATGATGAAATGAAGGATCCAATAAAGTTAGCAAATTTCCCAGATAAAGCCTTGTCATACTCTAAATAAATCCAGAAAATATGTACTATTTATATGTAGAGTGAAGACAATCTGTAGTAACTAGTATTCTAACTACATAAATCCAAAATTTGTAGATTCCACAAAGACTAAAACTGAAGAATTTTGTTTCCAGTTAAAGGTCTGATTGATTTTTATTATCCTTTATATGATATCTTAAATATTATGAGTTATATATACATATATTTTAGATAAGTTTGGACTCCATGATCACCGTGCTTACAATGTTTCATAGTTCTGAAGTAATTAGTGTTCACTTTTTTCCAGCTGAGGTGAAGATTTATCCACAGATAGAATTCTGATGAACAAACATCAGTCACTCAGATCCTCTATTATATGGCACTTCTATTATTTAGTACTTAGTTTCTATAATTTCAGAAACCAAATTTCAACTCCCATTTTTAGGTTCTTGAAAAGACTGTATTTTCATATTTTTAAAATGAGCTTTTATCCAAGAAATAAAACTTCCTAAAATTTTAGTACCTAAGCACTAAGACCAAGAAAGTTTAACCACCTTCCTCAAAGTTGCATAACAATCAAGAAATTGTTAGGAATTCACACTAAATATAATGTCATGCTTCAAACATAAAATTCAACTCTCTTAATGAATCAAATAAACAAACTTCTTTGCACTTTGTAAAATGTATATATTACCCATTCTGGTAATCTAAGGAGAAATAAATAGAAATCTCTTTAAATGCATGAATGTGTGGAAGAAATGTGAAGAAAGCATGGTCTGTTGGTTAAGAGATTAAGATTCTCAGGCAATAAAAATGGTCTTTGATGTGTCATTAACTCAAGAATTTGTCCATGGGAAAATATCCTCACTATTTTACAATCCCTCAATTCATCCTATTAAGATATTTAACAAAGTATTCTGATATTTAGGATGTTTTTGAAAATATTCCAAACCACTAGTGTATGAATTATTGGTTGCATACAAAATTGTTCACAGGGATGTTAGTATCAACACAATTAAAATTATGTGTACAATTATGATTCTCCCCCCCATTCCTAGCAAAAAAACAACAGATTTCTTTTAAACTTTAAAGGTTTTGAATATCCTAATTCTTGGATAACTTAGACTATTTGAAAAATAATATTTTTCTATTTTACTCCTTTCTAAACCTTGTTATTAAAGACTCCTCCTCAGATACATCAGCAAAAGCCAAGGAAAAGAATTTGAATCTATGTGCTGCATGCTCAGTTGCTTCAGTCATAGCTGGCATTTTGTGACCCTATGGACCATAGCCCGCCAGGCTCCTATGGATACATGGGATTCTCCAGGCAAGAATACTGGAGTGGGTTGCCATGCCTTCCTTCTGGGGATCTTCCCAACCCAGATATCAAACCCAAGTTTCCTGCGACCCCTGCATTGCAGGTGGATAATTTTCCATGGAGTCACAGAGGGAAGCCTCCATTTGAATCTATAAACATCTGTTAAAAGTTCAAAAGTTGTTTACTTAAATAAAACAGTATCATATAGGTTTGGCAGCAGCAATAACAAAATTAACATTCACCATTTCAGAAAGGATGGAATGGCAAAAGATAAACAGCTGAAATTCAAAACAGGTAAAAAATAAATCTTAATTTATCATCTGAGATATAATTTCTAAAGATCTTCATATTATACATGTCTCCAGACTATTTGATAACTGAAAAACTATAGTGCTCAATTCCCTAAATATCTTTTATTTTTTCCCCTGAATCATACCATTTTTTCCCAAAACACTGAAATGGATAGATACATATAATAAGAGATAAACTTTAAAAATTCATTACAACAAGCCAGGGGAAATACTTCATTTTCCTTACAAACAAAATTAGATTTCAATACAGAACATTGGATCTATCTAATTTAAACTGTCTATACTGAATATCTGGGCTTCCCAGGTGGTGCCAGGGGTTTAAAAAACAAAACAAGACAAAAACCTGTTGGCCAATGCAGGAGACATTAAGAGACACAGGTTCCATCCCTGGCTCAGGATGATCCCCTGAAGTAGGAAATGGCACCTCACCCCAGTATTCTTGCCTGGAAAATCACATGGAAAGGGGAGCCTAGTGGGCTGTGATCCATAGGGTTGCCATAGACGACTGAAGTAACTCAGCACAGCACATCCTGAATATCTGAAATTGAAAGTCGCTTAGTTGTGTCTGACTCTTAAGCGAGCCCATGGACTATACAGTCCATGGAATTGTCAGGGCCAGAATACTGGAGTGGGTAACCCTTCTCTTCCCCAGGGGATCTTCCCAATCCAGGGATCGAACCCAGGTCTTCCACATTGCAGGCATATTCTTTACCAACTGAGCTATCAGAGAAGCCCAATTGAATATCTAGTAGAATCTAAATCAGGCAATGAAATGTGTTTCTGAAAATTCTGTAGATGGTACACAAATAATGTTATAATTTGCATTTCTAGAATATTGTAAATATTGAGCTCCAACTTATAGAAATTATTTTTAAAAATTAGAAAGACAGTATTTCAGGATTTTTAAGTATCTTTTGTTCAATCATACAAAATTAATACTACTATTCCTCTGTTGTTAGGCAGCCCTGGTGGTTCAGACAGTAAAGAACTTGCCTGCAATGCAGGAGACCTGGGTTCTGTCTCTGAGTCTGGAAGATCCCTTGGAGAAGGGAATGGCTACCCACTCCAATATTCTTTTCTGGAGAATTCCATGGACAGAGGAGCCTGTTGGATTATAGTCCATGGAGTCACAAAGAGTCAGACACCACTGAGCATCTATCACTTTCCTCTGTTGTATTTAGTGTTAAGTACTATGATTTAAATCAATGAGAAGAATAATACAGTAAGAAATCCACTTCTTATACAGATATATGAAAAGAAAACCTGCAACTTATAGAATATTCATGTTAAAAAATGAGAGAAAATTAAACATTTTACTAATTTTTAAATGAATCTAACAAATGGAGTTTGAGAATATGGTATGCTGGGGGAAAAATAGAAAATTAGAAAACCAAAAGGATATTTGAAAAGCAGGAAAAGAGAAACAAAAGAAATAGAGAATTAGAAAGAATAAAAGCTAGGCTTAGTATGGTCCTGCCATTTGAAATTAGTGAGTTTTGTTTGTTTGTTAAAACCTGCAACTTATAGAATATTCATGTTAAAAAATGAGAGAAAATTAAACATTTTACTAATTTTTAAATGAATCTAACAAATGGAGTTTGAGAATATGGTATGCTGGGGGAAAAATAGAAAATTAGAAAACCAAAAGGATATTTGAAAAGCAGGAAAAGAGAAACAAAAGAAATAGAGAATTAGAAAGAATAAAAGCTAGGCTTAGTATGGTCCTGCCATTTGAAATTAGTGAGTTTTGTTTGTTTGTTTTTTAATCTGAAGAACTCTATATTATTAAAATTAGGAAAATTCTGATAAAAGTTTAAATAAAAGTTCTCTAAAAATTCAGAGGATAAAAATTCAGTCTCTCATGCTAGCTTACTTTAACATGTTCATAATGCTATCAACAGTTTGTTTGCTAAGGGTGATGCAGAGTAAGAAGTACATTTTATTTCTGAATGTTTAAATAATGACTGAGTAGTTATTTGAAGAGATGGATGATAGAGAAAATGGAAAATTATTCTGGAAGAAATGCAAGTTATAAAGTAAGGCCTAAATCTAAAATTAACTCCAAGTATTGTTGTTTAGTCACTAAGTCTTGTCCAACTCTTTTGTGGCCCCATGGACTATGACTTGCAGGCCCCTCTGTCCATAGGATTTCCCAGGCAAGTATACTGAAGTGGGTTGCCATTTCCTTCTCCAGGGGATCTTCCCAACCCAGGTACATTCTTTACCATCTGAGCTGCCAGGGAAGCCCAGACTTCAAGTACAGGTAAGTGAAAATTAAAGCAGACTCAATTTGGATTCAGAATGAGAAAAGTTGACTTCTAATTTTGACACTGCCTGATAATAAACAATTTATGAATATTACTCATAGGTAGGATTGAGTAAAGGAAGGTTAAACAGAAAGGAGCAAAAAATGTTAACATCTGTGTCATCTATGTGATCTAAAAAAAAATCAGTCTATAAAAATGATGATCCAAGCAGTAAGTTGGAGAAGGAAATGGCAACCCACTCCAGTATTTTTGCCTAGAAAATCCTGTGGACAGAGGAGCCTGGTGGGCTGCATTCCACGGGTCGCACAGAGTCAGACACCACTGAAGCGACTTGGCGGCGGCAGCAGCAGCAGCAGGCAGTAAGTAGGTACTGACTTTAACAAAAAGAAATCCCCAAATAGAATTCAAATTAATGTTGTTTTTCCCATAATTTCATTTTGGGCGGCTCCAAAATCACTACAGATGGTGACTGCAGCCATGAAATTAAAAGATGCTTACTCCTTGGAAGAAAAGTTATGACCAAGCTAGACAGCATATTCAAAAGCAGAGACATTACTTTGGCAACAAAGGTCCATCTAGTCAAGGCTATGGTTTTTCCAGTGGTCATGTATGGATCTGAGAGTTGGACTGTGAAGAAGGCTGAGTGCTGAAGAATTTATGCTTTTGAACTGTGGTGTTGGAGTAGACTCTTGAAAGTCCCTTGGACTACAAAGAGATACAATCAGTCCATTCTAAAGGAGATCAGCCTTGGGTGTTCTTTGGAAGGAATGATGTTGAAGCTGAAACTCCAATACGTTGGCCACCTTATGCGAAGAGTTGACTCATTGGAAAAGACTCTGATGCTGGGAGGGATTGGGGGCAGGAGGAAAAGGGGATGACTGAGGATGAGATGGCTGGATGGCATCACTGACTCGATGGACGTAAGTTTGAGTGAACTCCAGGAGATGGTTATAGACAGGGAGGCCTGGCGTGCTGCGATTCATGGGGTCACAAAGATTTGGAGACGACTGAGCAACTGATCCGATCTGATCTTTCCATAAAATGAGCTAAACTACCATTCAATAACACCATTAACGACTATCCAAGGAAAAGGAGAAATAGGAGAGAGGCAAAGACAATTCACATATGATGACTGAATTTGCAGAGATAAAAACAAAACAAAACAAAAAACTGTTCAGATGTTTTAACGACTTAGAGAAGTTGAGAAGGGTAGTTTTAAAATGATAGCTTCATAAGAACTCTGTGTTGTGATCTTACGTTGCAAGAGCCAAAGTTAAAAAAAAATAAAAAAGAATATCTGTTTCTTGTTAGTGGGATTTTGTGTGTGTGTGTGTTTAGTTCTATAAGAGAATAAAAAATGAAAGCAGAAATGGAGTCTGTTATTGTGAGATTTGAAGCTTATAAAAGCTGGGGGGACTTTAAGAAAAAGATAATAAGTTGACAAAGTGATGTACCAATGTAAACACTTATTTTTAATGAGAGTGTAAATTGTAACAAATAACTTATTTTTTATAAATCTGACAAATAACAAAAACATATATTCCACAGAATAGTATAACTTCTTTTATTATTGATTGATACAACTTTCTCTCTATATATATAATATGCCAAGTACACTGATAACCACTTTATATACAGAGACTTAGCACAGTCATTTTTGATAAAAAATACACAGATATTTCTAATTTTCCTTTCTTTTGCAAGTCTCCTTCATCTTCACAACCTGCTAGTAGTGGTAAGACCACATTAAATGTTAGAATTGTTGGCAAACTTGGCAAAATCTCCATCAAGGCTTTTCTTTATGAGCTATATGATTCTGGCTAGCTTCTGATTCCACACAGTTCAAGACTTGTTCTTCTCCATAATCCACATACATAAATAGCCAGGACCATCAATAATATGAATAATCACTTATCAATTTTGGCCCCACACTTCTATATTATAATAAAACTGACCTTTTCCAATGCCAAAGAAAGCCAATGAGATGTGTATAAGAGACAGCTTTATATACAGAGACTTAGCACAGTCATTTTTGATAAAAAATACACAGATATTTCTAATTTTCCTTTCTTTTGCAAGTCTCCTTCAGCTTCACAACCTGCTAGTAGTGGTAAGACCACATTAAATATTAGAATTGTTGGCAAACTTGGCAAAATCTCCATCAAGGCTTTTCTTTATGAGCTATATGATTCTGGCTAGCTTCTGATTCCACACAGTTCAAGACTTGTTCTTCTCCATAATCCACATACATAAATAGCCAGGACCATCAATAATATGAATAATCACTTATCAATTTTGGCCCCACACTTCTATATTATAAAGGCAAATTTAAAGGAGGAAAAATCAGAATGAAAACTGAAAGCAGTAATAACTAATTGTGGAGTAGCACAAAGAATACAGAGTAAAGAACATTTCAGAGCCATGTGAGGGTAAATGTGAAGTACCGTGCAGATTTGATCTATAGAACCATATACTGACATTCTATTTTTTCTCTGCAACTTTAGGGAACACAGATAACATAAAGGTGTATCTGTTAATCATTATATCTATATAAAAGTATGTCTGAAACTATATAGTCTCAACAAATAAAAAATAAATATTCCAGGAATCTCTTGGTTAAGTAATTTACATTTACTATCTCAGTTCAGTTCAGTTCAGTTCAGTTGCTCAGTCATGTCCAGCTCTTTGCAACCCCATGGACTGCAACACGCCAGGCTTCCCTGTCTATCACCAACTCTCAGAGCTTACTCAAACTGATGTCCATCTAGTCAGTGATGCCATCCAGCCATCTAACACTTACTATCAATCCTAAATCAGATCCTCATGATTATACAGTATAAGTGACAAATACATTCAAGAGATTAGCTCTGATAGATAGAGTGCCTGAAGAACTATGGACAGAGGTTTGTTAACACTGTACAGCAGGCAGTGAGCTAAACCATCCCCAAGAAGAAGAAATGCAAAAAGACAAAGTGGTTGTCTGAGGAGGCCTTTATAAATAGCTAAGAAAATAAGAGAGTGAAAGGCAAAAGAGAAAAGGAAAGATATATACATCTGAATGCAGATTTCCAAAGAATAGCAGGGAGAGATAAGAAAGCCTTCCTCAGTGATCAATACAAATAAATAGAATAACACAAAAGAATGGGAAAGACTAGAGATCTCTTCACAAAAATTAGAGATACCAAGGGAACATTTCATGCACAGACAGGCACAATAAAGGACAGAAATGGTATGGACCTAACAGAAGCAGAAGATGTTAAGAAGAGGTGACAAGAATACACAGAAGAACTGTACAAAAAATGATATTAATGATCCAGATAACCACAATGGTGTGATCACTCACGTAGAGCCAGACAGCCTGGATGTAAAGTCAAGTGGGCCTTAGGAAGCATCACTACGAGCAAAGCTAGTGGAGGTGATTAAATTTCACCTGAGCTATTTCAAATCCTAAAAGAAAATCCTGTGAAAGTGCTGCACTCAATATGCCAGCAAATTTGGAAAACTCAGCAGTAGCCACAGGCCTGGAAAAGGTCAGTTTTATTCCAATGCCAAAGAAAGCCAATGCAAAGGAATGTTCAAACTACCGCACAATTGCACTCATCTCACATGCTGGCAAAATAATGCTCAAAATTCTTCAAGCTAGGCTTCAACAGTACATGAGTCGAGAACTTCCAGATGTTCAAACTGGATTTAGAAAAGGCAGAGCAACCAGAGATCAAATTGCCAACATCTGTTGGATCATCAAAAAGGCAAGAGAGTTCCAGAAAAACATCTACTTCTGCTTTATTGACTACACTACAGCCTTTGGCTGTGTAGATCACAACAAACTGTGGAAAATTCTTAAAGAAATGGGAATAGCAGATCACCTTACCTGCCTCTTGAGAATTCTGTATGCAGATCAAGAAGCAACAGTTAGAAAAGGACATGGAAAGATGGACTGGTTTCAAATTAGGAATCGGGTACATCAAGGCTATATATTGTCATCCTGCTTATTTAACTTCTATGCAGAGTACATTATGAGAAATGCCTGGCTGGATGAAGCACAAACTAGAATCAAGACTGCCAGGAGAAACATCAATAACCTCAATATGCAGGTGATACTACCTTATGGCAGAAAGTGAAGAACTAAAGAGCCTCTTGATGAGAGTGAAAGAGGAGAGCATAAAAGCTGGCTTATAACTCAACATTCAGAAAACAAAGATCATGGCATCTGGTCCCATCACTTCATGGCAAATAGATGGGGAAGCAATGAAAACAGTGACAGATTTTATTTTCTTGGGCTACAAAAGCTCGTCAGATGGTGACTGCAGCCATGGAATTAGAAGGCACTTGCTCCTTGGAAGAAAAGCTATGACCTACATAGACAACATATTAAAAAGCAGAGACATTACCTTGCTGACAAAGGTACATCTAGTCAAAGCTATGGTTTTTTCAGTAGTCATGTATGGATGTGAGAGTTGGACCATTAAGAAGGCTGAACGCTGAAGAACTGATGCTTTTGAACTGCGGTGTTGGAGAAGATGCTTGAGAGTCTCTTGGACAGCAAGGTGATCAAACCAGTGTATCCTAAAAGAAATCAGTCCTGAATATTAAATGATAGAGTGATACTGAAGCTAAAGCTCTAATACTTTAGCTATCTGATGTGACTCAGGTAAAAAAACTGATTCATTGGAAAAGACCCTGATGCTGGAAAATACTGAATATGTGGAGAAGGGGAAAATAAATAGAGGATGAGTTGGTTGGGTGCCATCACTGACTCGATAGACATGAGTTTGAGCAAGTTCTGAAGTTGGTAAAGGACAGGGAAACCTGGCATGCTGTAGCCAAGGGGTTGCCAAGAGTCTGACAAAACTGAGTACTGACCTGAACTGATCTATAGTGGACTGAACAGCCTTCTTTCTAAATTCATGTGATCTTAATTGGAATAAGGGGTTTGGCAGCTTTTAGTATGGTAAAGATAAGACCATAATGGATTGGGTTAGGTCCTAAATCCAATGAGAGTACCCTTATCCAAAAGAAAAATGAAAACAAAGACATAAAGAAAAAAGTGGTATGAAGACAGAGACAGATATTAGAGTGCCTCCATCCTGGTATCAAGTATTATCAAGAACAACCAGCAACTATTAGAAACTAGAAAAGAAACACACGGTAATATCTACCCTGGAGTTTCCAAAGGATCCAACACTGCTGACCTTTGATTTTAGATTTCAGGTCCAAAATCAAGAGAATAAATTCCTGTTGTTTTAGCCACATAAGCATGGATGCATGTTCAGCCTCATCTGACTCTTTGCCACCCCATGGACTATAGCCCCCAGGATCCTCTGTCCATGGGATTTTCCAGGCAAGAATATTAGAGCAGGTTGCCATTTCCTTCTCCAGGAGATCTTCCTGACCCAGGGATCGAAACTGCTCTCCTGTATCTCCTGCATTGGCAGGCAGATTCTCTACCATTGAGCCACCTAAGAAAGACCCACTTTAAGCCACCCAGTTTGTGGTAATTTGTTATGGCAGCACTGGGAAACTAACATATTATCTCTACATAGGGACATCTCCAAAGTGATAGCATATTTAGGAACTGTTGTTTATATGCATGGTTAAAGATCCATGGAATAAAGAGGTTCCTCTCAGGACACAGCTAAAACATTTTTACCAACCACAGTCATGCCCTACATTGTGTTCCCGCAGTTCCCCTAACTAAGAGTGTATTAAATGCTTAAGCAACTCAGTATCTAAAGGAAAATAACTAATGTACTATTTCTGGGAAAAGATAACAATTCTATGAAGCAAGTTCCCTTTCCATGAGCAATAATATAAAAACATTACAACAGAATGTTATGCTTGACTTGAAATTATTCTCTAATTTTCAAAAATTTTAATGGCATGTGACAAATAAGTTCCAAGGACCATATTAATTGACTTTCAATGAGAGAAACCAATAAAAATACTATTTGGCTACCAGAATCACCTCTCTATCTTTTTTTTCCCCAATAATTAAAGTCTGTTATATTCTGTTTTTACTTCACATTTCAAGACTTTTAACGGTATCTTGACAGTCATTTTGGAGTTTTCATGGCAACTGTTAGACTTTTTTAATTGGCTAAAAAGTATCCCACTAAATGTTCAGGGTCCTAGAATGTAGTAGTCACAATGCCTGGCATAAAGCTGAATATTTCTTAGTTATAAGGCAGCTGGTCATTCACTTGAAGTGTTTTGTGTATGTGTGTGTGTTGTTGTTTTTTTTTACACTAGTAGTAATGTTGATATCTCACAGAAAGGCACTGTTTTAGAATCCCTTTAACTGTAAGGATTCACAGAGCAATTCATTTGAGAATATTTGCATTCATATTAGATCCAAATTAAATCCAAATGCAATCTGTTTATATAGGGTTCTTTAGTTGTGTTGGTGGCTTTCTTCTCATCAAGGAAAAGCTCTAGTTGGTCATATTTAACTGTGCCAGTGGAAGGCCAAGAAAAAGCATTTCATTAACATATACTCAGTAATTACCAAAGGCACATAGACACATCTCATTTCTACCCTGCCATTATGTTCATTGGCCTGGAAAATGGGATTGGGCCAAGTGGAACTGTCCCAAGCGCATGCACTGTATATTTCTGGAAAGAGGATCACATAGAGTGCTCTACTGACAAGGAGTGGGTATACCTTAGCAACTCTCCCATGGACAATTTTCAGAGGCCCTGGTCAAAATGACCAAGACTGGTTTACCACTAAGCATTTTCATCCCACTTTAAAATATCATAAGTATATTTACAGTGTTATTTCAACAAAAGAAAACTTTAAATTATCAAACCTTTAAATACTATAAAATAAGAATGTTCTCTCATGTTACACTCTATATAGGCATCTGAAATGAAAGAAAAGACCTCAGAATATTAATAGAAACTTTTCACACTCAAATCGTAGCTGATTAAATAAAAACATACAGGCATTAGGAAACAGCTTCAGTAAATGACTGTGAGTGAACAATAAGAAAGTGTCCACAGGCTCATTATAAACTCTTTGCCTCAAATAAACAAATCGTGGGTGGCTCCTAATGGCTAATGTTCCTTTCATCATGCTTCCATCTAGAGAGGGAAGTAGAGCTGGCCTATTGTTGGCTGATTCCCCGCAGCTTAGTGCTTCCCCTGAGCACCAGCTACTGGGAGGGGCCCATTCAGGTTGATTCTAACACACTGCAGAAGAGGCGCGAAGCTTAATGTATGTTACCACTTGTTCATTCCGTCAACACATAATTAGTGCTCAGTACAATCCATTTAGGTCAGGAAAACAAAGATCAATAGAACTAGGCCCCTGCCCTTCAGAAGTTCACGATCTAGGAGCTAACAGCTAGTCTCTAATACACAGATTTTCTATGGGGTTCAGTGCCAGGATACATGCATATCCACGGCACTAGGGGAGCATGCTAGAGATGAGCAATGAAACAGGCAGTCATTCTGCTGCCTGGAAGTCAAGGAGACAGTAATCAAGAAGATGAATTATTATATATATACAGATGTCTCATATATGTCTAATTCATATTTTTAATGTTCCTTTCTATAATAATGATATGCAAATTAGCAGGCACAAATCTGTTGGTAACATTCCTTTTAAGGGAATTTCACTAGAATAATGCTGTGATAGGACAGTGTGACACATTCATGTGTATTTTGGCAGGTATCGTTTTGAACTCATTATATTTCAAGATACATATATATATATATATATATATATATATATATATAGTGACCCATGGCTTTCCCTTGCTCTGCCATTAACCACCAGGATATAACAAGACACAAACAGTGACTGTAATATGTTCATATTTAGGGAAGAAACTGGACTAGGGATTCAGACATTATTGTCTCTTGAGCTAGCCTGGATAGTTATGCACTGGATTTCTCACTATCTGTATTAAACAAAAGAGCTATGATTTGAAAGCTCAATCCAATGTTCTGATATAATGAAAATGTCTTTGATGTTATTCTAAGCAGAGGATCTCACCACAAGAGTTAGCCAATTGAATCATTTCACCTCATTCTGGCTTTTTGTATTTTTAAAAAATGACTATGACATATTTTGCTTTATCTTTTATTTCAACTTAGCAATCCATTTGTTAATTTTTCTCTTTAAAATCCTTTACATATCAATCATGAATACAGATCTAAGCAGTAGTCACTTTACTAGGAAGACTGTACCAGATGATACATGAATAAATTAGTCAATAAACTCTTAGGGATTCTAAAGAAAGTAATCTGAGTAACTATCAGGATGTCAATTATCAAATTTTTCTAGTTTTAATTTAATAATTATAAAATAGAGAATCCACATCTTAAGAATTACACTTCTGGGTCCTATTCCAAGCAGCTTATTTTCCAGGTAGAGAAATAAGGTCTATTTCATTGACTTTAGGGTGTCTAATGTTTCTTTGGGGCTTCCTTAGTGTCTCAGTGGTAAAGAATCCACCTGCTAATGCATGAGATGCAGGTTTGATTCCTGTGTGGGGAAGAGCCCCTAGTGAAGGAAATAGCAACCTACTCCCAAGGACAGAGGAGTCTGATGGGCTACAGTCCAGGCCATTGTTCTTTAAAATGTAATTATATTATTCAGTTACTCTTTTAACTGCTGAAAGATAACACCATTCTCTGAGTCGTATTCAGCAAAAGAACTGCAATGAATAGATCCCCAATTTATTAGTATAACTTAAAAGATAGGAAAGGGAAATTGGAAACTGAATTTGCAAAATATTCTCCATGGTGTAAGAAACCCCCCTCTGCTGAAACTGCAAACCAACAGACTGTATCTAATCCATCAATTACTTTGTCTTTATGAATCAGTTTAAAAGTAGGTGGTAAATGATGGAACACATTTTAAATACAAAGCCAGCAGAGAGTCACATGGGGTTCTATTATGAATCAAAGTTTTCACTTCTCCATGTCCTATGTGTTACTGTAACCACTGAAGCAGCTTATAGTATATAGGACACAGAGAGCCACTCTGCTAATCCGTCCCCACAGACCTGATGGTGCACTCTGCTACAAAATCACTTTTCATTTTGAACTTCAGCACCCTTTAATAGAATGCCAGTGCTTCAAAAATAATCATATCATAGCTAAAGTGACTTAGAAGCTCCGTTTCCACCGCACGCACCACCCCACACTCTGTCTCTCCTCCCCCCTTTCTTTGCTCTGAACTTTTTGCCTAGAAATCAAATTCTTTTCATTCTTTTCTGAAAATTAATACAAGAAGGAGGAATATTGTTATATGAGACATTAAAATATATTTCTTTCTCAATTACCTTTTCTTTAAAAATAAGATATAATCATCCAAAGGGAATGACTTCATCACAGATTTCTGTCCTAGGCAGAAGAGCTTTCCCTTTTCTGTAAGGAAAGTCTTCATCGAAAATCAAACAAAAACTGTTACAAAAGAGAACTCTGGCGGCAGTTTCAGGGTAACTTGCTGGCTCTTTCTTGGGCCTGTCTTATGGGGTTCTAAAGAGACTTTTGATTTCTTTAAAGTGAGATGTTAAGGAAGTAACCTATTGAAACTACTGATCTTTGACTACTGCTGCTGAGAGAAATGTTTCCAAACAGAACTGCATGGCCTCCCTCACCAGGAGATCACCCTACAGATGAATGAAGTGCTGAAATAAAAAAGCCTCCGATTTCAACTGAAGAGTAAAATCGCTGACAGTATTATCATGAGTATATATTCTCAGAATATTTCTTTGAGCTAATAAAATATTTAAAAATAAAGAGAATACCTGACACCTAAGTTTGAAATTAAAACCACACTTTAAAACCAAAGTAGATCTTTGTAGAAATTATACTTTAAGTTTTGTTTTGCTTTTTTAAAGGGCTTCCCAGGTGGCACTAGTAGTAAAGAATTTGCCTGCCAATGGTCTTCCTTGATGAATCTGAGGGTAAAGAATCCACCTGCAATGTGGGTGACCTGGTTTTGATCTCTGGGTTGGGAAGATCCCCTGGAGAAGGGCATGGCAACCCACTCCAGTATCCTTGCCTGGAAAAATTCTATGGGCAGAGCAGCCTGACGTCCATGGGGCTGCAAAGAGTCGGACATGACTGGGCAACTAAACACATACACAAACAAAACAAAAAGGGCATTATGTTCAGTTTTGTTCACATAGCATCAGACATTATTTCCATAATGTTTTTAATTTCAGTGTACTTCTATCAAACTTAATAAAAAGAACTAATATATTTTTGTACCTAGTATATGTACATAAAGTTTGGGGGCTTTGAAAACTAGATTTAGTATATAAACAAATGTCTGAATATTCAGTGTAGATGATTAAATCCTAGTCAGAGCAATGCTAAATTACAGCTATGTACACACAGAGTACACAAATGCCAAAATATTACACACAACCAAATTCAGTTGCCTCTTGCTCAACGAGCTTTAATCAAATGGAAAAAGCTAAACTGAAGAGCTGCTTTGTGAACATGCATTTCAATAAACCATAATGTTTGTGAAGTGAGAACACAGGAATAGAGGATATCAATAAAAAGAAAACAATTCCCCATGAAAATTACCCATTTACCATATTTCAAGTACAAATTTAGGGAATATTGCTGCATACTGATACATGATAATAGAGCCAAGCTCATATGTTAAAAAAAAAATCCCAGTAACTCATATTTGAGTAGGGCTAGGCTGCCAGTTTTTCTTAGCTTATTTCAATGTATGCATGTCAGGCAACTGCTTTAGTAAAGAAACTCATGATTTAAAGATGTTTCATTGAGACACTTCAACAAAATGTACTACTCTTTCCTCAAAATACCAAAAAAGTCTCATTTCTATTACTGGCACCATTATATCTGGCACAAGGGAATAATTATAAAGCCCAATGGCAATTTAATTGTCATCTTAGAAAACTGTTACTATGTCAGGAAGTATTTGGGGATAATCATGTCAATATAGAATAATTATTATTTACAATTATTTGAATATCAACAGGGTGTCATGTCCAACATAAATCTTGCCAGCACAGAAGGCTTAAACATCATCACCATATCAACTGTTCAATGCAATTTCTAGTTAAGAAGATCTAGAAAATAATAACCAAAAATGTTACCTCACAAAAACTAGTTAGGTGGTGGGAAAAAAAGCTTAACTAAGGCTCCCATCTAGCCAAGGAATTTCATTATAATTCTTGTTATAAGATTCCAAAATTTTCAAGAAAATAAATTATTTTTATTATATTTTCAACTTATATCCTCTGATTTAATAAATATATAAGACATGTTTTCCAAACACTGGCATACAATTTAAGACCACAAAAATCAAGATCTCCTTGGGAACAAAGTAGCGACAAACTCTTTGTAATTCCTTGTAGTTCTTCATAGCCAGAGCAATCAAGCAAGAAAAAGAAAGAAAAGGAATCCAAACTGAAAGGAAGGAGTAAATTTGTTACTGTTTGCAGATGACATGATATTAGAGAAAATATTAAATATCACGCACACACTGGATAGAACTAATAAACAAAATCAGAAAGAATTAAAAAAACCATTTTATGATAACATCAAAAATAATTAAAATATCTAGAAATAAATTTAACCAAGGAGGTGAAATGTACTCTGAAAATTACAGGACATTGATGAAAAAAATGTAAGAAGATACAAATAAATATAAAGATATTTCATGTTTATGAACTGGAATAAGTAATATTTTTAA
>SJYC01137547.1:0-15661 GCA_006408675.1 Madoqua kirkii | reverse complement strand
CCCTTCACTAAAAACTTCATTGTGATAAATGTCATTATCAAATTAATCTACTCTGATTTATTTTTTAAAATCTCAGATCTTTTCAACAGTGGATACTACTGTTGCCAAAATATGACAAGCCTTCTTAAGCCACAACCAGGTATATACTTCAAATATTTCAACAAGAAATATGGAAGGACACAAAGCGCTTTTGTTGCTGTTTCAATTTTGTTTATTCTATGTCCATATAAAATGTATCACATAAAAATCATGGTAGCTGTAATCTGTGGAAACTGCCATAATGTATGTGACATTTTATTTCTATTCACGGGCCAATTAGTCATCACAAGGGTCCCTCATTTTGTGTAATGGGCAATTTGAAGATTTCTTTTTAGCTGTGTCAAATATAATTGAATTTATACTCTAATAAAACAGAGATGGATGGATAAAATTCTGTATTTATACAATGAAAGCCTTATGGTCTTTGCAGTGATGGGTACAACAGCACAGCTTTAGTGTTTCACATAAGAAAACCACACTGGGTCAAGCAGATCTGATTGATTTTGGACAACTCCGGTAGCAATATGGCTTTCTTTGCACACTTAAATTCTGCTTCTCTGTCATTTCTTATTTGATAATTCTTCTAGGCAAAAGCACAAACTAGCTAAAATCAGCAAACCACACAAAATAAACTTTCTAGACTATTACTATACCTTAAAACTACAGTTTTAAAAGTTAGGTACATTTGGCAGCTGTTATGATGAAAGTTAGAAAAGCAATCTTTAAAAAAAATCCCCAGATTATTTAAGCAAGTATAACAATACTTGCAAGAAAACTTGACTTGCTTCAGTTCCTAATATAGTTAGTCACTTTAAAAATCCAATTAACATGCATATACATACAGAAAATTAATCACTTATAGTGTTTGTTTGGACTCTGGAGCTCCATTCTGGATCTATGTCAGCAGTACAGGATATAATAACACCTCAAATATCATAAAAGGTTTGGACTATTTTCTTTGCATGTACATACGCAGATTATTAAATTTGCACTTGTAAGAAATTATTTCAAAATTCATTATATCAGAGTTATTAAACATTGTCCATTTACTGTGAATTTGTGCATTTTAATGCAAAATATCAATTATTAAATAACTGTAAAGAATAATAAGTTGTGAGAGTAGAAGAGAGTAAGTGAATTACCTACTGAATGTCTGCATTTGAAATAAATTTCTTTTGCTCTCTAGGATTTCTGCAGACAATATAATGATCTATCTATAAAATATCATATTTAATGTTTGTTGCTAAACTTATCCAAGTATGTTGAGTCTTTATTTAAATCTACTTCTTAGCATTACTAAAATTACATAAGGAAAATATTTAAACATCTTGCAAATTGTAGAATGTTGCAGATTACTATTTGCAATGGGGATGCTGAAAGAGGGTGAAAGGGGTGATATGGTCTATATTTCTTAATTTTGTAATTTAATGATCTTATTTTATTAAAGAAAATCAGCTGCATACTTATAATTATCATCAAAGCAATAAGTGTTCATAATGATTCAAAGGCTAATTCATAGACCATCATATCTTATTTCTGTTCCTTCTAATCCTATCAATTTTTCTCTCTGTCTTCATATTAATTTAAGGAGATAACTTTTGCTTTTCTAATTAGTCAAAGGACCAGTGGGATCATCCTCCTTCAAAAATATGCCAATATCAGAGACTTACTTTTCTTTCAAAAGTTGGTGAAACTTAATCATTTTCATTGTTTGTGTTGGAATACACACTTTTCCGTTTAAAATAAATTGGAATCTCAAGAATGCACAGGTCATTAGTTTCTAGAGAGGGTACTTAAATTAAGAACAGTACTTTAATCTAGGAAAGTTCTCACATAAATAGGCTAAAAATGCTTAATTGTAAAATATAGCTGTGATTATACTCTCAAGTTTTAGAAGACAATTATTTCCCCTAACAGAACTGTGAACCCTTTTTTTAAATTGTCTGTCTCCCCTATCACCCCACTTAAATATGTACCATGAGAATCCACAATCTTGTCAGTTTTGTTCATTTCTACAACTTCCCAGAAAAGTGCCTGGCCCATAACAACAGACACTGACCCTACATTCATTATTGAATGAATGGATGTATAAATGATAAGAAGCCAAAATGCACTTTCTTGACTAAATCATATCCGTGATACATCATCTATGATTTGCAATTTTTCTTTAAAGTGGAAAAAGTAAGTGTTAGTCACTCTGCTGTGTCCAACTCTTTGCAGTCGCCCTGCGAGGATTCTCTGTCCATGGAATTTCCAGGTAAGAATACTAGAGTGGGTAGCCATTCCCTTCTCCAGGTAGCCTCCCAGTCCAGATCAAACCTGGGTTTCCCACATTGCACAGAGATTCTTTACTGTCTGAGCCACCAGGGAAGCCCCAATGTAAACAAAGACACTTTATAAGGCAATCTGAGTGCAAAATCTTTCTAGACCTTTATACAAAATTTTAATTGTTTCTCACTAACACTCAACTGGACAGTTTCATTATTTATTTATTTTTCTGTTAAAAAACACCAAGTGATATTTTCCAATGAAATTTGAGTGACAAAAGTTACTCCTGTATTCTTTTATTTTTTAAATGAGATGATTCAGATAGCAGTTTAGACAGCATATTCATTCATTTATCAAATTCTGATTGGTTGGTTTACCTTATGACTCCCTTCATCCATTCATTTTCAACTTACTCATTTTGAACAAAGCTCAAACAGCCTATAGAATAATTTTTGGTTTTTATAACTGAATTACAATGGAAAAAACAATTTTGTTAAAAAGAACTGATGTCAAATAGACTGCTTGAAAATAAAGATCCTAAATCACCATGTGATGCCAACACAGAATGAATCAACAATGAGGGCAGTAGTTCATTACCAGTATGAACACTAGCCATCTCACAAATGTAGCAATAGTTAGGCATATAGGCATTTTTTACTAGTAGCACATGCTCATTAACTTGTTCCTATAGCAACCAACATATTTTTAAGGTGACATAAAAATAATTTTTTGTCAAACTCAGGTACCTTACATCAGGACACCTAGAGTCAGAATGGTTAATTCATTTTTAATATTTGAAACAAATAAAAAATCTTTAACACATGCTGGAAGGTTAAAGAAGAATGAAGTGATTAATAGTTTTCCCCAATGACAAGTTGGGGAAAATCAATAAAAATTAATATTCAATATTTTAACTTTTTAATAATAAATCAGGCTAAAGTTCGATCAATCACTTTTAAAACTTATTGATAAAAAAAAGCTGCTCACAGACATGTCCTATTTCATACTTTTTTTTCTGAAGTGAACAGTAATTTTTACTTGGAATGTTGCAGTCAGATAACCTTATTGACCCCAAAGTTGATTCTAGAGCAATATAATTGGCTATTAGAAAGAAGTAAGCCACAGTGAAAGGAGAAAAAAAGAAAGAAAAAAAAAAAACCTGTAGAATTTGTAATGAAAGAATAAGAAATGGAATTAAACTTAAAGAAGGTCTGAAGACTTGGAAACAGACAATGAGACCAGATGGAGCCCTGAAAATCTACTCACTCAAATCTTCCATTGCAGATACCAGAAACTGAGGGTCAGAGAGGGCAAATGACTTAGACATGACCAGTCAGACCTGGGTCAGTGGATTTGACTCACTTAGTTCTATACTCTTTTAGTCTTCAGTTTTGACCAAAAAATTGAGGGGGTGAAATTGTAATTAAATGGGCTTCCCTGGTGACTTAGATGGTAAAGCATCTTCCTGCAATGCAGTAGACCGAGGTTTGGTCCCTGGGTCAAGAAGATTGCCTGAAGAGGGAATGGCTACCCACTGCAGTATTCTTGCCTGAAGAATTTCATGGACAGAGAAGCCTGGTGGGGTTCCATCCATGGGGTTGCAAAGAGTTGTGCACAACTGAGCAACTAACATAACACACAACGGTGATGAAAAATGGCGAGAAAAATCACATTTCTATAGGTATTACAAACTGAAATTGTTCTTCCCACCTCCCTCAGTAGTATCAATAGCCCTTATTTTTCTTGTTCTAAACAGCACAATTAAAATTTTAAAAGTCAGTTGAAAGGGTCACAGATCTACATTTCTCTTTTTCTCACTCTAATTAGTTTACTAGTTTCATTAATATAATTTAGCTGGTTTTCTTTAGACGATCCTGATGATATTTGCCTTTTCCTTCCACAATATTCAGAACAGGACACAAACTACTATATTTGTAAAATAGTACAGTTAGACATTGTAGGAATTACTGTTTCCTTTAAAAGGCATGCAATGGGTGAAAAATGTTCTCTGAAATCATAATCTCTTATCAAACTAAAGACATTCTTCTGAATTAATGTCACACCTAGTCAAATACAGATATTTGGGAAATGGAAAACATCTACTTCCTTTGTAACCATGAATCTCTTTAAAATGTTATTTGTATTAGTCAGGCTTATCACAGGTTCTAGCCTCAGCTCTCACTGAGTCACTTTATGACCAAGTTTATAATCACTTTAGATGTGGGCTTCATTTCCCTTACTTATAAAATGAGGAAGTTGGAAAAAAGTTATCCCTGAGCTCCTGACAGGTTACTTTTTTATATGGGTAGTGTTACATTGTGTGACATGGTCTAAATAGCAGAATAGTTTATTCAGGATTACATAATGACCATCAGAGAACGTTCTGATAATCTAAGAACTGGGGCATTATTTTCTAAAACATAACTTCTACCTGATCAAATTGTTTAGTGCAATGTTAGGTATGACATCAAATAATTTTAAAATATATTTTTACATCCTGGCACACAAGATATATAGACAGATAGATATGGATACAGACATAGATCTTTCAATTTTATAAATTCGTCCTGTGATGAATGGCATAGATTTTTATCTGACAATTTATTTATTTACTTAGACAACTGATTTTAATATAGTGCTTTACAACACATTGAAGCAGAGTTGCACAAATTGCCCTGGTTACTATTTTGAAAAGTAAATAAGCAAAAAAATTCTACTATGTCACACATATAGGCACAGAATTCAAATGAACAGAACAATGCTGTTTGGGAAATGATGGAAAAATGTATACTAATTTAAGCTTTGTGGTATTTAATGAACCACATAATGTGCCATAGAGACTCCAGGGCTTTTAATGCAGAAAATTTCCAGAAACAATGCACTGCCTTGTAAGGCGAGAACAAGATGGCAAAGAATTGAAAGAAACCAGAGTTACCCAGATGGCTGGAACACAGAGAGCTTGGGCAAGTGAAAAAATTGAAATGAGTAAGCCTGACTAATACAAACAAAAATTTTAAGAAATGCATGGTTATCCTTTTTCCCAAATACCAGTCACAGTTGTTAATAATGGTCAAGCTAAAGTAGCTCACTGAACTCTTGAAATCACTTGTTTTCCCGGTATCTGTCTTTATCATCACAATATCCTGTGATATGGTATCATCACCCTAATTTATTACAGAAGGAAATAGACTCTGAAGTCATGTACATAACCAGACTGTCCATCACATTTATCTCAGAAACATTTCAAGGCAAATAAGAGTAAATGATATGCTTGTTATTCACAAAGGCAAAAGTAATGGAATCTATTTTACTCCACTCAACATTGTTTTGCCCAATCTGACTAACTTCTGGAATCATTAGAGTCACTTGAGATTTTCTGGCTCCACCTCAGACCCATTGAATCATAATCTCCAGGGAAGCTGCCTGGGAATTTGTTAATTTGAAGTGTCTCCCCAGGTGATTTGGGTGATTAGCCAAGTTTTAGAGACTGTAGTAGTACAACTGAAAGTTAGAAGGATACTGTGTTATAAGTTTAGGATGTTTAGAAGCAAAATGCACCCACTGCAAAATTGGCCCAATCGGTTTCTCTCTTTACAAACAGGCATGATAGATGTCTTTGTCACAAGTGAGTAGACAGACTGCCAAATACCACCTATATTTCTGGGTCAGAGACAGATTGGAACTCCACCAAGAGAAACTGGGCATTCGTACTTGGTCTATTTCCATGGCGGGACAAAACAATTCTAATCTTACTGATCTTTTCATTAAAGAATAAAGCAATCTCAGGGCATTAACTGCTGACAGTAACACAGACCATGGATTTCATGGATTAACCAAAGCACAGACATTCTAGAACATGTCTGTAGAACAATTCTTTGTTTGTGTAGAACAGGAGGCAAAAATGTAATAAGTCTGAGTTGAACAGAGTTTAATTACTTAATATAATATTTGTCATTTAAGAATTTGTGTACCCATCAGCATAGCAACAGTCTCTGTAGTTGCTTAGAGATTCTGTTATGATAGCACATAATATGAATAGTACTCAACCGCTTTCAAAGCACTTTCACATATATTAGCATGCTTTATCTTTACAATAAAGCTGTGAAGTGGAGAGGAATTCTCAACAAATCAAAAGGATTATTATAATTAAAATGTATTCTTTGCAGAATGCAAATACCCTGAGGTGTTTCTGATTTACTTTTGGTTTCATGCAAAACAAGATATACATCACCACTTACACTCTGTGAAAAACAATTTCCAATTCTAAAATATTCATTAAATACTTTTTCTTAAATGGAAAATAATTTATGCAATGCAGATTTAGCTGCTGAATTTGAGTTTAAAAAAGAAAGTGAATCAAGTAATCAGGCTGTACTACATTAAATGTCAAGCATATAGATTCTGATTTATTTCATCAGAACAGTTTCTTAGCTCTGCTGCTTCAACTGCTTCAGTCGTGTCTGACTCTGTGCGACCCCATAGACGGCAGCCCACCAGGCTCCTCTGTCCCTGGGATTCTCCAGGCAAGAACACTGGAGTAGGTTGCCATTTCTTTCTCCAGTGCATGAAAGTGAAAAGTGAAAGTGAAGTCTCTCAGTTGTGTCCGACTCTTTGCAACCCCCATGGACTGCAGCCTACCAGACTCCTTCGTCCATGGGATTTTCCAGGCAAGAGTACTGGAGTGGGGTGCCATCGCCTTCTCCGTTTCTTACCTGTACCAAAGGCTAAATCCTTTCCCCAACTCAATGGCTCACCTAAAGAATAGTGACTATAGTGAAACACTACAGTAAAGATTTTGCTCATGATAATTTGAATTTTTAAAATATTTTCTACAAGTTAATTAAAATTCAAAAACAAACTTGTTAGTTTTAGAGCTTTTATTCACTAGCAATTTTATCCTTTATTCTTCCTTACTGAGATCCCAAATTTCTAACATTGTCTCAGTAATATTTTTTCTGTTAGAAAAATTTCAACAATAAACTTCAAAAAATTTGTGCTTTTTGGATAAAGTAAGCATAGCTAGGAAAGTTACCACATGAGGAGAACACTATGAAAGCCAAATATTCAAATACCAATTACAACAAAGAACTACTTGGGCACACAATAATTTATCAGTTATTATTCAACTTAATATTATCAACAGGTTCAGGAAACACATAAGTTTTTCTCAGAGAGAGACTCCATCTGAGTTTCTAATTAAATCACTTTTGTATAGTTCTTTTTCTTCCCTGCACAAAAGGTCTTTCTTTCCCCTCCATTCTTGCTCTCCTTCCTTCTTTGTTGATACTGTTTACTTCCAAGCCTGCCTCTGAACTCTCTGTCTAATTAGCTCTTGATAGATCTGCTGCCCTGTTTCCACAAACATTTAATTCTGCCGTCAGTCCCATTACATTACAGCATGTTGCATTGTCTTTTACCAGCCTAATTTTGTTTGAGTGAATGTAAATCCCATTAAACAGTCACCTATTAGACTGTGGCATATAAACTCCAAAAGCCTCTTTATTACAAGACTAAACATAAGGCCCAATTGATAAAAGATTTCTGGGACATTTCAATTTGTGGTTGACTTCAAATATTCTGTCTGTTCTAAGCTTAGGCAGCTCAGTTTTTCAAAGTATCTGACAGAGTATTTGAGTATCTTTCAAACCCTACATTCCATGGCATGACATGATAAACATCACTTGCTTGTTGGCTTTAGAAAAATACATATATTTACTTATACCTAAGCATATGTTAAAGATGTACCCTTCCCCTTTTAGTTACTTTATTTTTCCCTGTGGTAATACAACTATATTATTTTCAAAAGACTACACAACTGTGTTTACAAATATCAGGATGGCTTGCAGATCCCTCTGGAAAGAGCTCTTCTTAAATATTAAACAACTGTGCAGAAAAAGTGTTTTCTGATAAGTTTTCTGAAGAGGGTAAGACATAGCATTTTAAGATGCAGCTCATCCAGAGGCAAGAAGATGCTGGCATCAGAGACAGCTCTGTCTCCTAATTAGAATGCAATTTGATAGCACCAAAAAAGAGAAAGATGATTTCAGAGATCATTAAAAGTTCTGGAAGGAGACAGTAGCCAATTATCAGAGTTAGTGATATTTACACCAATATATACAAGCAGATTAGTGTCAGCTACTGGTTTCTATCTAAGTGAGGGCTCAGTGTAGACCTTCCCCAAAGCTGAGTGAATCATTCGGCACCATGGTCACATCATTGCGTGGTTTCAAGTAAGGGTGAGAATGGCTTTTTTTCCATTTCCTTCTGGTAATAAACTCAGAAAGACACCCATGAAGTGCAAACCCTCATGCACAAAATTATTTCTCACCCCTGCAGGCTTGTCAAAGCCAATATTTCAGGGAAGCACAGGTTGCTGAAGGGGACTGTGATTTTTTTTTTGACTGCTGTGATCTCTAAGGAAAACAAACATTCCAAAAGAGACTGCAGCCAAAATTGCTAATAACTTCACACAGCTCTTTTGCCATGATGACAAAATCCACAAGACTGAATAAGCAATGGGTGAGGCAGTCAGCCACAGCTATTTGTATAGAAATAAAAATATGTATGGTATCAAATTCTAGTTATGGAGTTAACCTATATTAAGAATATAAACACTCATGGATACAGTTTTGACAAATATATGGACTGTAAAGTGAATAATTATTAACAGACATTCAGCTTGTTGTAAGAAACATAAAAGATTAGTGAAGCAAAGTGGATGGTTTATGTTGTTTTAAGAGCATAAATGGAAGGGAAATGGGCAATATATATACAAACTACTATGAATAACATAGATAAGCCATTGTATAACACAGGTGAATGCAGCCATTGCTTTGCAATAACTTTAAATGGAGTATAATCTTTAAAATATTGAATCATTATGCTCCACATATGAAAGTAATATAATATTATAAATCAATTAAAAGAGAGCCTAAAATTATAAAATAACTGAGAATCAGAAATGGATCTGTAATGTAAGAGTAACATCAATACTCATCCATATTTACAATACACAGCTTCTCAAGTAAATAATATATAAATCCAAATTCTTGAATGTTCAGGCCCAGAAATACCAAGGAGTAAAGTATAGAAGCAATTTTCTTACATAATAGGTTACTTATATCTCTCTGCATGTGTTTCATTTGGGTCAAGACTTGATTAGACACTGTGTGTATGAATCTGACGTGGTTGCTTCTCTTTATATCCATTACCTAGTTTTAAGGACAGCAGTACTACAACATTTGATAGAATCAGAAAAAGCATACTGGCTACTGTGAGTTTCATTCTGGTCCCCTTGGTCGTTCCCTTCTGGTCGCGTCAAAATTCACGGAGGCTAGGACTTCAAAGGGAGAGGCGTGCATTAGTTTGGAGAGGGCAATGACACCCTACTCCAGTACTCTTGCCTGGAAAATCCCATGGATGGAGGAGCCTGGTAGGCTGCATGCAGTCCATGGGGCTGCTAAGTCGGACATGACTGAGCAGCTTCACTTTCACTTTTCACTTCCATGCACTGGAGAAGGAAGTGGCAACCCACTCCAGTGTTCTAGTGTTACTTATTCCCAAAATAGTCACTTGACTTACTAATTTGGTTCTTGAGTTTCACTGAAGTTATTTTTTTCTGACATATTAACATTATATTGTAAAATATGACTAACTTCTAAAGGAAATTTTTAGTGCTGTGCTTAGAAACAAATCAAGAGATATATAATTATATTGATGGAAGTTGTAAGTCATTAAACCCATGATTTAAAAAATATGATATTGTGAAAGTGTTGCACTCAATAGGACAGCAAATTTCTAAAACTCAGTAGTGGCTGCAGGACTGGAAAAGGTCAGTTTTCATTCCAGTCCCAAATAAGGACAATGCCAAAGAATGTTCAAACTACCACATGACTGTATTCATTTCACATGCTAGAAAAGTAATGCTCAAAATTCTCCAAGCTAAGCTTCAACAATATATGAACTGATCATAGAAAAATCAAGAGAATTCCAGAAAAATTTCTGCTTCATTGATTACACTCAAGTCTTTGACTACATGGATCACAACTAACTGGAAAATTCTTCAAGAGATGGGAATGCCAGACCACCTTACCTGCCTTTTGAGAAATCCTTATCAGGTCAAGAAGTGACAGTTAGAACCAGACATGGAACAATGGATTGGTTAAAAATTGGGAAAGGAGTACATCAAGCCTGTATATTGTCACCCTGTTTATTTAACTTATATGCAGTGTACATCATGAGCAATGTTGGGCTGGATGAAACACAAGCTGAAATCAAGATTGCCGGGAGAAATATCAATAATCTCAGATATGCGGATGACACCACCCTTATGGCAGATAGTGAAGAGGAACTAAAGAGCCTGTTGATGAAAGTGAAAGAGGAGAGTGAAAAAGTTGGCTTAAAACTCAACATTCAGATAACTAAGATTATGGCATTTGGTCCCATCGCTTCATGGCAAATAGATGGGGAACAATGGAAACAGTGATAGATTGGATTCCAAAATCACTGCAAATGGTGACTGCAGCCATGAAATTAAAAGACACTTGCTCCTTGGAAGAAAAGCTATGACCAACCTAGATAGCATGTTCAAAAGCTAAGACATTATTTTGCCAACAAAGGTTAATCTAGTCAAAGCTATGATTTTTCCAGTAGTTGTGTGAGTGTTGGACCATAAAGAAGGCAGAATGTCAAAGAACTGAGTGCATTTGAACTGTGGGGTTGGAGAAGACTCTGTGCATCCCTTGGACTGCAAGGAGTTCAAACCAGTCCATCCTAAAGGAAATCAGTCTTGAATATTCATTGGAAGGGCAGATACTGAAGCTGAAGCTCCAATACTTCAACCACCTGATGTGAAGTGAGTTGGTGATGGACAAGGAAGTCTGCATGCTGCAGTCCATGTGGTCCCAAAGAGTCGGACATGACTGAGTGACTGAACTGAACTGATGCAAAGAGCCAACTGATTGGAAAGGGCCCTGATGCTGGGAAAGATTGAAGGAAGGAGGAGTAGAGGATGACAGAGAACAAGATGGATGCATGGTATCAGTAACTCAATGCACATGAGTTTGAGCAAGCTCTGGGAGGTGGTGATGGACAGGAAAGCCTGGCTGTGGCCCATGGGATTGCAGAGTCGGACATGACTGAGTGACTGAACAACAACAAACCCATGAAGCTTTCTAGATCCACATAGGTCTCTGTATTAACTATAACATTTATAAAAGTAATTTTAGTAACTTTAAAAAATAAATATCTGTATGTTATACCAGTCATAACATATAATCTGTATGGTTATTGATGGATTACAAAATCTCTGAGTCACAGTTCCTCTTTAAAAAGTAGAAAAAAATCTAAACTTTTAAGATTTAAATAGGAACATTCCATAAACAAATATGTGCAAACTTCTTAATACAAATAACAAGCTGTAATAGACACTAGGTATACAGTAGTGAACAATCCTATTTATCACAGAGCTATAATGAAGAAGGTAAAAGGCCACATAATTACAACTTTTGATAAGCTCTATCCTGGACACTGATGGCTACAGCTTTGCATCTCAACATGTATCTCCTTTCACCCTTCTATTTATGGAATTTTGTATTTTTAAAGTCAATCTGTCCCAAGGAATTATTATAAATTGATCCTTCTGCCTATCTATGGCACAAGTAAACAATCACAAAATCCATCCCTAGTCAATGAGATGACCTTGTTCCCTGTTCACAGTGATGAGAATCTATCTGAGATGAGGCATGTTCACTGCACTAAGAACACAACTGTGATGATAATATGAGAACAGAATTGCTTTGGGCCACTTTGTCACAATTAAGGAAAAGCCTGGCTAAGAATGAAGCTTAAAGAGAAAAGTAGAGTTGAGATACTAAGACAGTGAGAAGGTGTCCTAACGGCATGGTCTCACCCCCAGATCTATGTATGTTTAACACCTTGAATATTCCTGGACTTCCCATGCTTGTGAGCAAACACAGTCCCTTAGTTTAAGCTAGTTTCAGACTAGGTTTCAATCATCTACAACCAAACGGGCTATAATTATAGGTACAGAGGACAATAGCAGAGTAAAATGAGGATAGCACAGTGCTTCAAGCAGAGAAAATATAAAGATTCTCTACGAGATAAAAAAATATGTCAGTGTATTTGAGGAACTATGAACCTAATAATACTATTACTGTCACCATGACTATAACTTTTATAGCTTCTAGGTCTTGACTAGAGGCCCTAAGAATGATACCCCTACCAAGATAGTAGCTTCTGCCAGACTATCTTTTCATTTGAAACCTGTATTTTATTTAGTCTACTGGGCTATCAAACAGAAGGATTTTTTTTTTTTTCCTAAATGCAGGTGTTATATAAACAGAAAGGTAGCAGAAAGAAATACTTAGATTTGGGAAAGCAGATAAGTGGCAGGCCTTGGTAAGCCACTAGGCTGAGGGCCTTAGGAAATCCAAGGATAGTGTAGCAAAAAGGAGTTTCTTGACATACCTGATAAGAACACTGGAAAAGAAAGAAACTTAAGACTGAAACTAGGATTCCCCAGTTTTGCCTAAGGCTAGCCCTGGCTACATAATTCATCACATCCTTTAAATGAAATTAGGTGATTTGAAATAGTGCTTTCCACTGGTATTAATTTGAAAGACTTGGTTTTTGAAAAGGATAAATATAGCAATTTTGAAATCTGCCTTGTTTATTCTGATTGTTTTAAGTAAGTAGTTAAAAGACAGTGTGATATATGGTATTCTTTCTAAGTACTCTTGAATTCCTAAAATCTGATAATTGGAGTATCTTTGGATAACTGAAAGTTACTTTGACTAACAGAAGTTACACTCAGCAAAATAGAAAGGCTTCAGGAGAAATGCTCTTAGTGAGTAGATTTCAGAGAGAGAATGTATAATTACCAATATTCTTTACAGTTTATTTACTGCCATATCTCAAGATCCTGACTCAGCCGTGCTTACACAAGCAGACTTTCCCTTACTGTCTTTCTTTGTGTATCTATGGTGACTATTAATATAGTACCTGAGTGAGATTGTTTAAATCAAAGGGAGTTTTTGCCTGAAGGAGGGCAGCAGAATTGGGCCCAGTGGGAGTTCTATCTGAGTATGTGAGGGCAGAATTTAGTCTACTGGAAGGGCAGTTACTAGCTAGGGATTTAACTACTGCAGCAAAGTTTTAAGGAAGAAAGTAAGTGACAATATAGTAGAGGCTTTCTTGTTCCTTCACTTTCCCTAAGTAGAGTTATTTTGATAAAATAAAAAACAAAAAAAAAAACTGAACTAGACAGACTAACTCTAAATTATGGTATCTTGAACTTAGAATTTCAATCACTGAGTCTTAAATAACTTCAGATTCTCTGTCAAACGAATTCTATAGAAGAGTTAGTGGAGAATATTTAACCTGTCAGCTTTAACAAAAATCAGTATAAAAATATGAGATAAATATCTCCCTGTGTGACATATATCCAAATCCTTAACTATAAAAATCCCATATGAAAATAATTAATTTAAATGTCAGGTATATCTTTAAAAAAAATAATTCAGATAAACAAAGTAGCAGTCATTTTTAGATTAGAGAAAAATGACAGACAACTATTTTTACTGCATGGTAATGGCATCTGTTTCAGATTTTTAATCATTCTATTTGCATTTTTAAAGACACAAGTCATATGTATGTATATGCATACTTGTATAAATACAAGTTTATACATATATTATTTTGCTAGAGGCAGAGGAAAAAGTAAGTTCATTCTGACACCCACACATAATCATGTTCCCTTCCCCTTTCATCCTCAGCATCCTCAAGTCACCACTCTGACTAGTACCTTCCCTGCTACCCTCATATATACATGTATATACACATATATATAATGACACAAAGTGCTGTTTGATATGAGTGTGATAGTCTATATCAAGCAAAATTTTTAAGTGTGAAAAATGTTTTACGTTCATATACTTCAATGGGAACAGATCAAAGAAATCAACTGTATTGTCTAAGAGCCATGTACTCAATATGCCAACAAATTTGGAAAACTCAAAAATGGCCACAGGACTGGAAAAGGTCAGTTTTCATTCCAATCCCAAAGAAAGGCAATGACAAAGAATTCTCAAACGACTGCACAATTGCACTCATCTCACATGCTAGCAAAATAACGCTCAAAATTCTCCAAGCCAGGCTTCAACAGTACATGAATTGAAAACTTCCGTAAGTTCAATCTGGATTTACAAAAGGCAGAGAAACCAGAGATCAAATTACCATCATCCACTGGATCATAGAAAAAGCAAGAGAGTTTCACAAAAACATCTGCTTTACAGACTACCCCAAAGCTTTTGACTGTGTAGATCACAACAAAATGTGGAAATTCTTAAAGAGATGGGAATACCAGACCACTTTACCTACCTCCTAAGAAATCTGTATGCAGGTCAAGAAGCAACAATTAGAACTGCACATGGAACAAAAGACTGGTTCCAAATTGGGAAAGGAGTTTGTCAAGGCTGTATGTTGTCACCTTGCTTACTTAACTTATATGCAGAGTATATTATGCAAAATGCTTGGCTGGATGAAGCACAAGTTGGAATCAAGATTGCCAGAAGAAATGTCAATAACCTCAGATATGCAGATGACACCACCCTTATGGCAGATAGTAAAGAGGAACTAAAGAGCCTCTTGATGAAAGTGAAAGAAGAGAGTGAAAAAGTTGGCTTGAAACACAACATTCAGAAAACTAAGATCATGACATTGGCCTCATAACTTTATGGCAGATAGATGGGAAACAATGGAAATGGTGAGAGTGTTTATTTTGGGGGACTTCAAAATTACTGCAGATGGTGAATGCAGCCATGAAATTAAAAGACTTGTTCCTTAGAAGAAAAGCTATGACCAACCTACACAGCATATTAGAAAGCAGAAACACCACTTTGCCAACAAAAGTCCTTCTAGTTAAAGCTGTCTTTTCTGGTAGTTACAGATGGATGTGAGAGTTCAGTTCAGTTCAGTTCAGTCACTCAGTTGTGTCAGACTCTTTGCGACCCTGTGAACCATAGCATTCCAGGTCTCCCTGTTGATCACCAACTCCTGAAGTTTACCCAAACTCATATTCATTGAGTCGGTGATGCCATCTAACCATCTCATCCTCTGTCATCTCCTTCTCCTCCTGCCCTCAATCTTTCCCAATATCATGGTCTTTCTAAATGAGTATGCTCTTCACATCAGGTGGCCAAAATATTGGAGTTTCAGCTTCATCACTCCTTCCAGTGAACACCCAGGACTGACATTCTTTAGGATGGACTGGATCTCCTTGCAGTTCAAGGGACTCTCAAGAGTCTTCTCCAACACCACAGTTCAAAAGCATCAG
>SJYC01137544.1:0-11799 GCA_006408675.1 Madoqua kirkii | reverse complement strand
AACATATCAATGTAAATTAATTGTGAAAATATTTGAATTTTGAAATAGTTTCAGACCATTTATACACACACACACAAAAACAAAATAGCAAGTAAATAAAAATATATCCTTATATGAAGACAGAAAAACAGTGCTGAAATATGGTGTTTTAATTAGATATTCACTTGAAATGTAAATGATTGGGGGAAATGTATCATTATTTTACTGCAATTCATTCTCACTAACAGATTTTTAAAAGGAGTATCTTTTAGGAATTGAATATTTTATAAAGAATGTAATTAAAAGACAATTTGGTCCGACTCCCTGAATCCGATATAGTTTGGAATTTTTGGCCTCTCTAGTCAAGACTCCGTCAGTTCTATTGATGTTCACTCCTTTTGTGCTTCAAAATCAATCATATTCCACATTACTTGGTAAAAGAGATCAGTTTCTACATAGAGCAAAATGCCTTACATAGTTCTCACTTCATGGATAAATACAATCACAACTTCACAAATCTTTCTGTATATCTAATTTAGAAGATAAAAATGGAAAATTTGCCATACTCCACCTTTCCTGTCAGAAATTAGAAATCCAAATTTTATATTATCTGTGATAAGATAGTTGTTTGTGTGTGTGTGTGTGTGTGTGTGTGAAGAGAAACTTGAGAGTAGTTTTCCTTACTGGAGAGTACATTTCTTTTAAGAAACCATCATATCTAGTACTTCAGCCCCTGCCAAGTCTACAAGGTCCTTTAAAGAAACTTTGTATAGGTAAAATAAGAGTTCGTATAGGTAAAATAAGAGTTCTTTCCTGTTTACACTGGGGAACTTGCTCCCTCCTGTATCTAGGACTCTACCATCCTTAATCTTGCTTATGATTCTTACCAAAAATGCTCAATATGAAAGTTACTAAAACCTTCAATAAAAGAATCAAAGAATATGCTCTTTTGCACAGTTGCCTACACAACACACAGCAAAGTCAAACACATAGCAAAATGATGTTTCTGTTGAGATGAAAATTAGGTGAATGAAGAGTATCTAATGGACATAGGAAATGTCAGGTCAACCAATGCTTATGGAAGTTTCAGAAACTGGACTGTCAGGTCCTAAAGGATTGCTTTTAAAGAGTATATGCCATTTATTCATTCTAGAATTACATATATTGGTCTTTATTCATTCTGTAGCAACTTCCTCTTTCAACATGAAATGCTTCTCTCTACATGATAACAATAATTATCTCAATAACAGGTAACATTTATTGTGAGCTCAGTTTTCCAAATGCAAACCATAGGGTTAAAGGCTTACAGAGATTAAATCAGTTAATCCTCATAACAATCTGTGAGGTAACTATTACAATTATTGACCTCAGTTTACAAATCTAGGAAGTAACACAAAATTAACACTTCTGAGGTCATACATACCCAATAATGAAGCAAATATAGTCATAGCTATGGTTTTTTCGGTAGTCATGTACAGACGTGAGAGTTGCACCATAAAGAAGGGTGAGAACCGAAGAATTGATGCTTTTGAATTGTGGTGCTGTAGGAAACACTTGAGAGTTCCTTGGACAGTAAAGAGACTAAACCTATCTATCCTAAAGGAAATTGACCCTGACTATTCACTGGAATGACTGATGTTGATGTTGCACCATAAAGAAGGGTGAGAACCGAAGAATTGATGCTTTTGAATTGTGGTGCTGTAGGAAACACTTGAGAGTTCCTTGGACAGTAAAGAGACTAAACCTATCTATCCTAAAGGAAATTGACCCTGACTATTCACTGGAATGAATGATGTTGAAACTGAAGCTCCAGTCCTTTGGCCATCTAATGCAAAGAGCCAATTCACTGGAAAAGACCCTAATGCTGGGAAAGATTGCAGGCAGGAGGAGAAGGGGACAACAGAGGATGAGATGGCTGGATGGCATCACTGATTCAATGGACAGTAGTTGGAACAAACTCAGGGAGATAGTTGAAGACAGGGAAGCCTGGCATGTTGCATTCCATAGGGTCGCAAAGAGTAGGACATAACTTAGCCACTGAACAAAAACAACGATTGGCATTAATGTTAGACAATATTTGAAGAATACAATGCATATCTTCTCAATGTTAGGATACATAATTTATGAGAAAAGTCTAAGTTGTTTATACAAATATGATATAAAAATATAGTGCCCAATAAATTCTTCATTGTTTTAGTAAACACATAATAATGATAGTTTTCCATTGATATATACTGAGGACTGATTGGTTCAAGGAGCTCCCTGATACATACCAACATCTGCAGAAGCTCAATTCCCTTACATAAAATTGTTTAGTCCAGTGAACGCAGTCACTCTTCCCATATCTATGTTTTCAAGTCCAAATATTCAACCTAGCTTTCTTATCCATTCATCTGCTGATGGACATCTAGGTTGTTTCCATGCCCTGGCTATTATAAACAGTGCTGCGATGAGCACTGGGGTACACGTATCTCTTTCAGTTCTGGAGAAAGCTGTGGTACATATTCACAAAGGAGTATTACTCAGCCATTAAAAAGAATACATTTGAATCAGTTCTAATGAGGTGGATGAAACTGGATCCTATTATACAGAGTGAAGTAAGCCAGAAAGGAAAACACCAATACAGTGTACTAACACATATATATGGAATTTAGAAAGATGGTAATGATAACACTCTATGCGAGACAGCAAAAGAGACACAGATATATAGAACAGACTTTTAGACTCTGTGGGAGAGGGAGAGGGTGGGATGATTTTGGAGAATGGCATTGAAACATGTATACTATCAGGTAAGAAATGAATCGCCAGTCTATGTTCAATACAGGATACAGGATGCTTGAGGCTGGTGTATGGGGATGATCCAGAGAGATAATATGGGGTGGGAGGTGGGAGGGGGGTTCAGGATTGGGAACTCATGTACACCCGTGGCTGATTCATGTCAATGTATGGCAAAACCAATACAGTATTGTAAAGCAAAATAAAGTAAAATAAAAATTAAAAAAAAAAAGATTCAATCTAGTGCTAATCAAAGTTGAATCTGAAGATGCAAAACCTGCAGATTTGGCAGACCTACTTTATCTATTCTTAAGTCATATATTCTCTCTACTAATATTTACTGAGTCTTAACCATGTGCAAGGAATTGTCCTAGGTGCTATTAAATCTTGCCTAACCTCCCCTGAGATTTTACTTTGAGTCTCATTACTGAACATCTATGTATAATAATGGCAGGGACACAGAGGTAATGATATAGCATTATTTAAAAATAATAGCCCAATAATGTCAGCATGGTATCACCGTCTTAGGTATCAGGAAAAGCAGCAGGGTCCTGAAAACTCAGATTTCAAGCACTAATGAGCAGTGATAGCCAACAGAACAGTGATCTGTTGTTTGAAAAGATTGGTGAATCTTTATAATAGTTTTCACAAACTATCTATCTCTTTCAATTCTGTTTGTTTTATTCATAGTACTGCCACATAGCATGGCAGAAATTTCGTTTAATTTTACTTTGACACTTTAACTACCGTGTCCTACTGACACAGAGGTAATGATATAGCATTATTTAAAAATAATAGCCCAATAATGTCAGCATGGTATCACCGTCTTAGGTATCAGGAAAAGCAGCAGGGTCCTGAAAACTCAGATTTCAAGCACTAATGAGCAGTGATAGCCAACAGAACAGTGATCTGTTGTTTGAAAAGATTGGTGAATCTTTATAATAGTTTTCACAAACTATCTATCTCTTTCAATTCTGTTTGTTTTATTCATAGTACTGCCACATAGCATGGCAGAAATTTCGTTTAATTTTAGTTTGACATTTTAACTACCGTGTCCTACATTAGATCAGTCAGAAATAGTCTCCAAATGTGACTTAGAGAAAACAGCATTTTTTTTTTACTAAGGTATAAACTTATGGTCTTATATGCTCATTTTTCTTCCATTCTTACCTAGATCATTGGAACAAAAATGGGAAAAGTCATTACATCAGCAAATTAGTTCACCCAAGGAGAAGCCTCAAACCACAGGTTAATTTGAACTGTTCAAATATAATTACTTAAAAAGGAAAGGATTCATTACTTTTGTGGTGTTTGCTGGTTCATTGCACCATTGTCAGAGATTGTCAATAAGCAAATTACATCTAACACTCTGCCCTTCTGCTGAACAGGTCTGAGACTATCTACTTGCATATTACGTTTTGTTTCAATTTTTGTGTGTGACCCATATTCACATGCTCTGGGTTTTAACATCTTTAAATACTCTCAGTTTCACTTAATAATTGCATAAAAGCAATATAAGCAGCCTAATATAAATATACATAGGACACTTAAATAAAATATTTATGTTATATAGCATCAGCTTGTCTTTTGTTTGTTTTTTAACCAGGAGCTTCATGAAACTGGCTGAAAATGATACAAATACATCTGTATTTGTCTTGCAAGGATGCCCATAACTTTGTTCAAATTTATAAAGTATCCCAGTCCACCTACACACACACACAAAAATGAAGAAGCATTGCTCTAGAAAACCATATTTAATAGTGACTAAAAGCTAAGATATAAACTGAGACAAGAACAGAGGAGTTGGCAGAGTGTGAAGGGAGTCACTCAAATAATTCCAAACTCGTTGCCAGAGTCAAACAATATACATACTATGTTATTTTTAGAGATTCACAAAATATAAGGAAAATACAATTACTGATAGTTTTTCAGATGAAACATTATAAATGGACTCGGAGAATCTGGTTTCTAATCTTAGCAATGCTTTTGACTCATAGACAGATATATCTCTCCAATGTGCAAGTATCATTATTTCCGTCTGTTTTATTCAGGCATTAAAAGATAAATTTTAGAAAAATGTAGTAACACTTCTGCATGTGCTTAATGCAGATGTCTATAAAGCAAAGATTCTAATTTCTAACATAATTGCTTTGATGTAAGAAGATGACTGGAGAAACAAAAGAATTTCCTCTCAGATTTTCTTTATTTAGTTAGGAATATTATTCCATTAAAAATGAGTCCCATCAATTGTACTAAAAGATTTAGAATCTCTGGCTGGATCCTTACTACCAGATGGTATATTCCAATAAGCTTTTATAACACTTTAAAAGTAGAGTAAACTTTTACTTTCCTGTTTCCATATCTTGCCCTGTTCTTCCTATAGCTTCCTCTATCACAATCATACTCTGATATCTGAAAATCCCCACATATGATACTACCATCCCTATTTTTTTTTTCTTGTGCTTAGATTTTTTTACACTGTTAAGTAAAGCTTAAATGTTACACATCATTAGAGGCCATCCCAATCCCCAATGATGTATAATCTGAAAGCCTGAAATAGAATAAAATGAACTGATTAAAGACCAGAGATCAATATACAACATCTAAAGAAACATGAAACAGAAATATTTCAAAACTTATTCTACAGAAATTTGTGAGAAATGTAATATACCTCACAAACTTCTTAATCTGTACTATATTATATGTTTCAGAAATGGTTCATTCATAACACTAATATTAAAAAACATTTATATTGACCAGACATCATGCTAGGTATTGGACATACATTGGTAATCATGATGAATTTAGGACTCTTGCTAGTAACGTTTATAATAAAAATCCTTACATACTTATAGATGATAAATATGGATTCAGAGGTTATGTGTCCACAGCTCCAAGCATTACCAATTCCACAGACAATAATATTAATGAATCTCCCTGCATAACTTCCCTCAAAACCTCTGATACTACAAGTAGTCCTTATTCTTTGCTTCTCAAATATGGATACCATGGGCCAGGTGATATTTGAAATTATAGGGCAAATACAATTTTGAAATTTGGCAAATAAATTATATCCATTTGTTTTATATAAACACATGAAATTAAAAATCTACAACTAACCTTTAAAATGAAATATAAGTCTTAAAGAAAATGTAATGTTCTCAGCAAGGATACTATTTCTCTATCATCTGCCACCAGGGATATGAGAGGGAAATGGACACATCATGGCATAACTGTACCTTGGAGCTTTTGATAATCCTCTCATTACCACCATTAGTTGAAGAAGCACCTGAATTTGGACAGGCTGATTCCATCATCTGGTAGACAGGTGACGTGTGGAAAATCACATATGTTGTGAAACTCAGTTTTCCCATTTGTAATAGGAGAATCTTACCACCACTTACTACAAATAATATACTATATAAATTACCTGGCATAGAGGAAATTAAAGAGCTAACAGCTTTTTTTAACTTTCCCTGGAGTGACTAGATATATACTGACAAGAGGATAATATATTTAACAGAAATATTTAATAATGTATTAGTCTTTAAGTAGATGTAAACTATTGATACAAAATCTTCCCATTTCAGAATCCTTACTTCAGCTCTGTTCAGTACAAACAAATCAAATTTGCTACACAACAGTTTTTATTCCATAACTCCCAAGTGTTTGAATTTATGAGCCAAAAAAATAAAGGGCAAATTAGATTCCACTTTATTACCCTATATAATTGCAGTTCAATAAAGGATTACAAAATATGAGTTTCTGGATTTTCTAAGCAATCATCTCTATTTTTATTAGATAAGTTGTATCTCAAAAGTCAAAGAATTTGTGTAATTGAAGAAAGAGATGAATGGCTCCTGTGAATTTCCAAAGGGATAAAATATTATGATCCCCTATAAGACATGGATAAATATTTTAGTTTTGCTTAGGTAACTAGTGGGATTTTTAAAAAGATGGCACTTATTATTATTGTTAAGAAAACAGACATAAGTATGTGAATGCTATTTTATTTCCATGTAAATGAACCATCTTCCCTTCATTGTGAAGCTATTACCTCCATTCATGTACAAAAGCAATTGCATACATTTAGGCTTCAGACAGGAGAGATGGTCAGATTTTCTCCCTATTTCTCCTCTTTGACAAAACACTACACTTATTTATGTTTGACTGTGCCCTCTGCTTGATCATGTAAGTATAGTAGTATTTCTTTATCAGCAGCTATAAAGACATCTTTTTTCCCCTTCTAACCAGGCTTCAGTTCATAAATTGGGAGAAACTCTGTCCAACTGAGACTTGATTTTTGTAAATCCTGAAGACAGGCTCTATTTACCTAGCACACATTTAATATTAATTAAGTCCTGGGGGTTGTAAAGGAAACGTCTCTTGGAGATTTTCCTGAATTTTAAACATATCTTAGAATTTCACTTTAAATTTGTATAGACCTCATAGTTTGCCCACCATTTTTAACCTGCAACAACATTTCTCAAAGTATCATTAGTTTTAATGAATTCAAAACCATTCTTAATGATCAGTAACTGAAAATTAAACTGACTAGCTTTAATATAAGGTTAAATGCTTAAAATCAGAGACAGTCTTTGTTACTAACCATGTTCTTGTTTCAGGAAGCCATGTTTTCCTTGAGACAGCTAGCCTAACAAATACTTAATTTAAAACAGAAGAGCAGAAAAGAAGAAACATTTGTTGAGATAGGAGGAAATCAAGTACACAAAATGATTCTAAAATAGGTAACTTTCCTAATTTCCCAACATAAATAAAAGCAAATATGTTAGCCTCTCCTCTTTTTACGGTTATACTTTGGTCTCTATGGAAAGTTGACAAGCAATACCAGAAATGGAGATTTCAAAACATACAGGTACCAGCAGTACTTCTGAACATGATTTGGCTAAAGACACTTCCAACAGAATCAAAATTCAAGGAAGAAATTCAAGAAGCATCTATTTAGTAAGAACTCAAAATATTCAGTTCAGTTCCTCAGTAGTGTCCAGTCTTTGCAACCCCATGGAGTGCAGGATGCCAGGCTTTTCTGTTCATCACCAACTCCTGAAGCTTGCTCAAACTCATGTCCATTAAATTGGTGATGCCATCCAACCATCACATCCTCTGCCGTCCCCTTCTCCTCCTGCCTTCAATCTTGCTTGGCATCAGGGTCTTTTCCAATGAGTCAGTTCTTTACCTCAGGTGGCCAAAGTATTGAAGTTTCAACTTCAGCATCAGTCCTGCCAATGAATATTCAGGACTGATTTCTTTTAGGATTGATAGGTTGGATCTTGTTGCAGTCCAAGGGACTCCCAAGAGTCTTATCCAACACGACAGTTTAAAAGCATCAATTCTTTGGCACTCATCTTTCTTTGGAGTCCAACTCTCACATCCATATGTGACTACTGGAAAAGCCATAGCTTTGACTAGATGGACCTTTGCTGGCAAAGTAATATCTCTGCTTTTTAATATGCTGTCTATGTTGGAGAAGGCAATGGCACCTTACTCCAATACTCTTGCCTGGAGAATCCCATGGACGGAGGAGCCTGGTGGGCTGCAGTCTATGGGGTCACACAGAGTTGGACACGACTGAAGTGACTTACCAGCAGCATCAATATGTTGGTCATAATTTTTCTTCCAAGGAGCAAGTGTCTTTTAATTTCATGGCTAAAGTTACCATCTGCAGTAATTCTGGAACCCCCAAAATAAAATCTCTCACTTCTCCATTCTTTCCCTATCTATCTGTCATGAAGTAATAGGACTGGATGCCATAATCTTAGTTTTCTGAATGTTGAGTTTCAAGCCAACTTTTTCACTCTCCTCTTTCACTTTCAACAAGAGGCTTTTTAGTTATTTGCTTTCTGCCATAAGGGTGGTGTCATCTCATATCTGAGGTTATTGATATTTTCCCAGCAACCTTGATTCCCGCTTGATTCTCATGAACACTATGAAAATATTCAGTAACAGAAAAATGTGTCAGAAAGTAAAGTAGAGAGAACTAATTTGAAGATGGCAAAAGAATGAAAGGTTCCTGAGAACTAGAAAAATCTCATCAGAAAGAGGTAACCTCAAAGAATAATTTGTTCAAAGAATAAAAGAGATGTGAGGGCAATCTGGTTGTGACATCTGTCACCTCACAGATCACCAGGGTTGATTTGGCTGATCTGGCTGTCTAGACGGGTGTTCCCTTCTTCCCTCACCACTCCATGTGTGTCCCTCCTGAAGCAGTGCACTTGAGGGAAGAGGACTACTATCCCAGATAAAGGAGGACCAGTCTTTGGTCAAGAGTAAGCAAGTAGCTCTGCTTCCCTGCAAAAACCTCCAAACAAGCTCTCAAAAACACAACAGAGAATGAATGAAAAGTCTGTGTAAATTAAACATTAATAGCAGGTAACACTCATTTAACATAGCTAGTAGAATCTACATATGTGGCATTAACTAAAATCATAGAATAAAAACAAGAACATATAAATGGAAAATACACATTTAGGCACCATATAGAAATTCCTTTATAAAAGAGTCTGGACAACTAATGCCTAAAACCTGTAGACATTGATGCAATATGGTGTTAATGTCTTGAGAAAGGAATGACAAGAGAACATGAAGACTACACTTTAAGAGAACTTCCACAGGATAGTTGTTAAAATTATTGTCTGTGATTGAGGAAGGAGAGAATGGCTAACAAATAAAAGCATCATCCTGCTGACTCAGATTTCATGGACAGAAGAGGATGGTGGGCTTCAGTCCATGGGGTCACACAGAGTAGACATGGTTGAGCAATACTTTCACTTAAATCTTTAAGAATTTAATCCTCAACTTAAATGCTAGACAATCAACCCTAAATCTACGCTGTTAAACCCTAAACTATCCTTCAGTGACATACATACAAGCAACTCTCCATTTAGACACACACAGCTCTATTTCTCAGCAACATTTACCTCAGTGGGGTTTTTGCAGTATAGGCAGTCTCTAGGCCATCTTTCCCAATCTCCATAAAGCTGTCTCTACATTTCTTCTCGTTCCACAAACTTCCTTAACACTGTCATTCTTCTCTCTCACATACGTCCTTGACAGTCTCCTTCAATGAAGGAACAGGCCACTAGGTTATAACTCCATTAACTTCGATTGTCTGTACTCACCCTTCTTTCCCAAGTCACAATGAAAAGGGACCTTTTTTTCAAGTTCAAAGTCAATTCTTTCTCTGACATGTTTTTAACCCCTTCCCTTCCATCCCTTTCAGGATTAAAAATATTTTCCATGGTAAGTTTATCCTCTTATCTCCAAAGTTTTCAAAACTTCTCCAGTTATACATTCTGCATCTTTATATTCATATTTCCTCAATAGAAACAACAAAAACAAACCAATACTCAACCAGTGATCAATACTGAACCCCTGTCAAGGGAACACTCAATTTTCATGTCCTTCTTCCACGGGCAGTCTTAGTAGACTAATATATCCATGCCTTCTGCTGTCCCTCCCCCGCCCTCTCTCATCACTGAAGTTTATCTTGCAAAGGACATCAACTGCCTCCAAAGTCAATATATGTGCATTCTTCAGTCCTTTCCTTCACAATCACTCTCTCTCTCTTGAATATTTTTTTTTATAAAATCCTATAACCCCAGTTGTTCTTTCTTGGCCTTCTATCCAGACAATTTTACAATCTGCCTACCCTGGAAATGTTGAGGTCTCAGAATTCTGTCCTTGAAATTATTTTGTATTCTTTCAGGATATTTTGGCTGATTCCCAGAGTCCCATCAATCCATGAGGTGATGATACTAAAATCTATATTTTTAGCCTCAACACTTCCTCTAATCTCTAGACATGATTATCAGTATCTTCACCATTTGTTCCAAAGATAGCTGGAACTAAATGTCCAAAATTGAATCACTATTTTTTCTCCTCAAGCCTGTTTCTCCTCCTGTATTTTTTAACTCCATAAATGGCACCTTCATCAACTCAGCCTGTAGCTAAAGAATTGGGCATATTCCTCCCTAGGGCTCATTGTCAGCCTCATTTTTCTTTAGAAACTAGGCCAAAGTCCAGTGTCCTGCATTCCTCAGCATTAATGAACTATTTTCAGCTCCTCAAAATGGCCATGTATTTCTCACATTCATAACCTGGACTGTTAATACTGGAAAAGCTCTTCCTGCATTAAATCTATGGACATTTCAGGTCTCATTTTAAGAACTTCCCTGGTGGTGCAGTGGTGAAGAATCTGCCTTCCAATGGTAGGGATCTGGATTTGATCCCTGGACAGGGAACTTAAATCCCACATGCAGTGGGGCAACTGAGCCTATGCAGTTCTCAACAAGAGAGCCCATGCACCTCAAGAAGAGAGCTGAACACTTCAACCAGATAGCCCACATGCTCTAAAGGAAGAGCCACACACCACCCCTAAGAGCCAACACAGCCCAAGATATTAAGCTTGCAGTGAAAAGAATCATCCCTCGAACTAATGATGCCACAGGAGCAAAGGGGTGAGGCAAAATTCACAAGGACATTTTACACAGTATAAGATTTCCAGATTCACTCCTTAAGAACTGAGCTCTCCTACTACATGAAGACGTTAAGGTTCTTCAGAACATCTTTGATACAGAAGAAATCACAATAGTTTGTATGTTAAGATCATTAAAGCTTACAGTGAAAAGCAATATGATAAACACTGAGTTTGATGTAATCAGAGAAATATAATCTATGAAAATTTCAAATTACATTACTTTATGTCATGTGTATATGTCAGCATATAATGTATGTATGTAAGCATATATGTATAAAGTATAGATAGATATATAGAGAGAGGAAATACATAGAACACAAATTTAACATTAAAACATTAATAAGGCACTTAAAATATTTTCTTCATATAAAATTAAAATACATAAACAAATTTATGAATGTCAAATTAACATGTTTAATTATTTCATCATGGCTACTCCATTCTTTATTTATTTTGAAATTAGATAAACTGTCAACTAAGGCTTTTCCATTTTGATATACTTGGTAGAACAAACACTACTTCCTAATGCAATACTGGCTTTGGAGAGC
>SJYC01137543.1:0-21880 GCA_006408675.1 Madoqua kirkii | reverse complement strand
TATTCTTCTAGCACTCAATGAGATTTAATTGCTCAAAATTATACAGATAAATAAACTCCAGAGTTTTTTTTATTTCCTTTATATCACCTAATGTATAACTGGCATTACTCTTCACATTCACAATATAACTATGCATTTCCCCTGTCAAAGGAAGCTATAATGAGGCAAACCTAAGTCAGAAAACAATGACCCTTTAATATTCTGAAGACATTTTCAATATGCTTTACAATACGAGAAGCTGACATATAAAATATTATGACTTAATTTGCTTGTATTCATTAAAATAGACTTACATTAACTATATCACAACACCTGACAAAAATAAATTTTGAATCTAAATATAAACAAAATATGACCAACTTAAACTGTTTATATAATTATATATTATGTTCCTAATTATATCTCTGAACATCAAGAAAAATATATTTGTTAACCTAGGAAATACACTTAATGAATATGAAAGAGATTTTCAAAACTCAAAATGGTTTTCTGAAATATATGTATTTAATAGTCTGTTATTATTTTATTTCAGTTCAGTCACTGAGTCATGTCCGACTCTTTGCAATCCCATGGACTGCAGCACTCCAGGCTTCCCTATCCATCACCAACCTCCGGAGTTTACTCAAACTCATGTTCACTGAGTCAGTGATGCCATCTAACCATCCCATCCCCTGTCATCCCTTTCTCCTCCTGCTTTCAATCTTTCCCAGCATCAGGGTGTTTTTAAATGAGTCAGGTGGCCAAAGTATTGGAGTTTCAGCTTTAGCAGCAGTCCTTCCAATGCATATTCAGGACTGATTTCCTTTAGAATGGACTGGTTGGATCTCTTTGTTTTCCAAGGGACTCTCCAGAGTCTTCTCCAACACCACAGGTCAAACATATCAATTCCTTGGTGCTCAGCTTTCTTTATGGTCCAGTTATTACATCCATACATGACTATTGGAAAAAATGGCTTTAACTAGATGGACCTTTGTTGGCAAAGTAATGTCTCTGCTTTCAAATATGCTATCTAGTTTGGTCATAACTTTTCTTCCAAGGAGTGTCTTTTAATTTCATGGCTACAGTCACTATCTACAGTGATTTTGAAGCCTCAAAAAATAAGATCTGCCACTGTTTCCACATCTATTTGCCATGAAGTGATGGAACCAGATGCCATCATATTAGTTTTCTGAATGGTAAATTTCAAGCCAACTTTTTCACTCTCTCTTCCACTTCCATCAAGTGGCTCTTTAGCTTCACTTTCTGCCATAAGTTTCTTTTTTTTTTTTGCTATAAGTATCTTCTTTAGACAGCCTAAAATAGTTCAGTTGGACCTACTGATATTTAAGCACATATGCCAAATATGAAATATTTACCTTGGCTGCTTATACATAAACAGCTGCTTAGGTTGTGAGCATATACTTATTTATTCACACACACACATGTACACACATGGAGACACAACACACCCCGATACAATGCTTTAAAAAGATAATAATTTATAATTTATCTGTGTTCTTTAATTTCATATAAATAAGTAAAATGCTTTCATATCTGCTTCCTTGCTCCCAAAAAAGTGCACAATTTAATTGTTCATATTTTTAATCCAACAAGACTATTGTTTTCCATTTGAATACAATATTTCAAACAGGAAAAAAAACTTTATAAATAAAAGCCTCCCTGGGTATACACAAATTCACAAATATACTCCATCTTCCCATCTCAGCACTGTGATGGCATTAAGTTCGTGCATGATGGATGGTTGCTTTGCCAGAATAGTCAGCCATGGACACCCCTTTGCCCCTCCACCCCATTTATTTATTTAATTACATGGCACTGGGAATACTAGGCAATAAAATTGCATTTCCATCCATAGCTGATTTCCATTTAGAGCTTGTCATGTTAATAGTGAAATAAATTGCTCTAATTGCCAGCAAACTTTATCAAATTCACATTCTTTCCTTATTTATTCAATATTTATTATTAGGACACTCCATGTCTTAACTTGCCTGGCTGGTAAAAGCAGTCCAGTTTCTGAATTAATGTATATTCCAGTAGTCAGTTCAGTAGCTTTTTTTTTCTGATAATTTTCTAATTTAATGGTTAAAATTTAGATATATTTGTTCATATTGCTTTGAGGGAATTTATTATGAATATTTCCCTACAAATTTGCTTACTGAATAATTATGATTTGATACTTGGAGAAAAGAGGGTGATTTAAATGAAGCAAAAATCAATTACTTTTTTTTACATCGTTTGTGACTATAAGGTTTAACTGTATTTATTTCAAGGTGGTATTTTCAACTGATCAAAATGTATTTTGGTTTCTACAACTTATTAATCTGTGATATAATTCCAAAATCCACTTGATATGTTTTAAGATGAAAAATATAAGAATCACTGAATCATAAAAGAGAACAGACTTGATAATAAAATGCATATAAAATTTAAAGCAAGAAGGCCTACATTCCAATCTGAGCAATATCATTTATAACCTACCTTTGTGGCATGATCACTTAATCTTTCAAAGCCTTAGTTTTCCCTTTCACTAACCAAGGCATTAGATTAGATGGCCCCTAAGTCCACATTAGTTCTAAAATTTCTGTTATTCTAATGATAAAGAAAGAAAAGATGAGCCTGGTATATAGTTCAGCTGAGAGCAGAGTAGCTCTCCAGGTACAAACATCAGATCCTAGAACCCCCAGCAAAAGTGAAACACTTCACTGAAAAACAAATAATGCTAATTACTGGCAGACACAAACATTTTAAAAGCTAAATCTTTGCAAATATATTACAATATTATTTGAATTATATAATAAAGTCTACCCAATACAAATTATTAAAATATGCAGGAATAATTATCTTGTAGTATTTTAAGTCCACTAACAAGACAGTGTTAAGCTGCTATTCTAAAAGGCTTTTCATCAAGAATTTTAAGGAATATAGCCCAACTTTGCAGCTTTCTGATAATTGATCTAAATGAAGAGCACTGAGAATTGAAGGAAACAAGTGCTTAGTAAGTTTCTGACACTTATTCTTACAAACAGAATTTCTTTGGGATATTTTGATATCACAAAGCATATGATTTAAGTTACAAGCTAGTGTCTAAAACAGAGGAATTTCACATAGTAGCTTTAAACAGCAGGTGATTTGAGACAAGGTTATTATTTTCTTTGAAAATAAAAAAACTTAATTCATCTCCTGGCTCCAAAACAGGCCCCAAACTACAGTCTGACTTGAAGTATTTTCAAAGAGAAGGTTGGTTAAGATTTTTGAACAATTGCTTTATTTGTTCTCAAATGTTCAAAGAAATAATAGATTGAAGTCCCCAAACCATGAAACATAATCAAGAGATAACTTTGCTCTGAATTTTTGAGAAAGCAGTTGCTGTCTTTTATATCTTTATCCTACTCACTACTCTGAGAAAATCATCCACAACTTCAATAGAATAACTGATATGCAGCTGAATGGGTTCAGATGAGATTTACTTAAATAAGAATACTTGGCTGCTGATTCTGACATAAAAGACAATGATTGAGAAGGCATAAGCATAAATCTCTGGCAAATATCAATAATAGACATTGAATGTTAACTGAATCTGAATTTATATGGCACTCCTAGTTATGAATGTTACTTGTCAAATTACAGTATATCCAGATTTTTTTCTCATAAATGAAATAGTTACAAAGAATATCAGAAAAAAATTCTTTTCTCCTTCTTTCCTTCATTCATTCATCTATTTATTATAGAAAACAGCAAGAATTCTGAAAATCTAAAACCAAACCATATTTTAGGCACTAGTTATAAATAATGAGTCTCAGGAGACAGTTTTGTTTATAACATTTAGAGTTGACATTTTCTCTGCCAAACATCTCATCCCCATTTACATTCATTCTCCAAATGGTATTTCTATAAAAGACTCTGCAGGAGCATGAAAAGACCAGAAGGTATTTTGAAGTTATATAGTTTGACCCCTAGACATCTTGCATCTAAGGCATCAAAGGGTGATCAATATATATTGATAAAGTATCTTAGCTTTAACTTTTTCCCACCTTAATTCAAGAGAATAAAGTTTGCAATAGAAGAGTAGAAATAAAGTTGTGAGCCAAATTCCTGACAGTTCTCCATATAGGATACTGAGTCATGAAACTCGGGCATGAATTTCCTTGATGGTCAGGCTGAGTAAATGTGTTGAAGCAATATTCAGTGAAATGTTAGCTATATACTTTGGCCTAACTTAAAGGAACATCACTTTGGTAGTAAAAGTAAATTGCAATTTATAGGCATGCTGGGGGAACTACATTAGAAGAGTTACTTAGAGGAAATGCTTTTTTTAAGATTTTGGCCTGTAACTTCATATTGGGTATAAATCACCCCAGCAGATAAAACAAAAAAAGTAATACATCTGAGGTTCTTTTAGGTTTAAAATATGCAAAATTGTAAAAATCATTCAGTCTAAAGGAGAATAATCTGGTCCACAGATTTAAGATGAGCATCAGAGAAAATTTAATGATAAGAACGCTTACTTAACCATCAATATAAAGCCTCAAATTTGAAAAAAATAGCAATACTATATAAAGAAGGAAGCCTATGACCATTTAAAATTTAATTCCTGATACCTCACTTAATGCTCTCTGATATAAGAATTTTATTATTTATACAGTCCAAGGAAAGATATAAGCAATCAAGTGATGTTAGTCTGTTCATATTTCCCAATCACTTAAGACTGTAAGTACATTAAAAATATAATCCTTAAGAGATTTATACTGTACTAAGCATCTTTATTCAAAAATATTTATTGAATACTCATAAAATTTTGTTAGGAATTTTAGCAAAGACAAATCAAAGTTTCAGTTTTTATTGCTTTTCGACTTTAAAATAAAGGCAATGACAATGACTGTGAGATTATCATGAGACTAGACTAGAAAGAGATGTTTACATAATAAAAGGTATCTAGTACAGTGATTGGGCATAGCAATAAATATTTGTTATCATTCACTGATACAGGAAGTAACTGAGTACTCCTTAAATAGTAATTTTAAGATAAGTTAATTAATAAAATAAACAAACAGCAATGAAAGGCACTTCAGATAATTACTTTGTATATTTGCAATTCATCTGTTTCATTAAGTCGCAATCTGTGTCATAACTTTCAATGTCATAGAAGTTTGCAAGTAGTTTTTTAAAGAAAGCAGAGACCTTTAATATTTTGTTTTTCAGAGTAAAACTATGACAGTCATGGGACTTCCCTGGCAGTCTACTAGTTAAGACTCCATTCTTTCAACGTAAAGGGTATAGCTTGATCCCTGGTCAAGTAACTAAGATCCCAGATGCTGCATAGCACAGTCAAAAATATGATAGCTGTATTGTTATGAATGATAAAAGGGAGAAATTTAAGAACCTGTATAACATATTTAATCTCAGAATATTTTAGCATCCTATATAATAAAAAGAAGAAAACAAAAATATATTGTACCTCAACATGTTGAGCAGTATTTTAAAAGTTAGAGTTCCATATGTGAAGTAAAACCTTAAGGATCTAACTTTCCAAATATTAAGGGAAAATGTAACTGATTCCACAGAGGTGGATACATTTTTCCATGTCAGCAAACTGGTTCTATAATAAACTTCTCTGTTAAATGTCAGCTTATTGTCTTAAAGTCTCATGCTATACTTATTTTTAATTATTTCATCACATTCAAAATTAAAACTCACCATTCTCCTTATTACAACCACAATTATTAATACTGACACAATTTTAATATCTTTTAATTTGCATTTTCATTTATTTAAATATCATCATGTTGAACACTGTTAATTACACGCTATTGTTCAGGACATCACATTTATGCCAGTTACTGGTGGCATCAGCTTTGAGAATGACATAATATTCAGCCTGCTTTAGTTGAAGGGTTTGGGGAGGGAGGCTAAGACATTCACCTATTAACCCATGATATTTCTCTGAACACATCAGTGACTATCTGTTTCGGTTTTTCATACAGATAATATTTGTTACTGCCTGTAACTTATTACACCTAACGTGTTAAAAAGCCATGAGACTTCAATTTATTTACTATTTCTTGCATCAATTCCTTAAGTTATCTTAGACAAATCATCTAAAACCTCTGCATTTGAGCTTCATAAACAAATATATAGTCTAAAGTTTCTTGCAAATCAAACCAAAATTTGAGAGAAAGATTAAATGAAAGATATATTTTCAACAAAGAACTTAAATAGTTCACTTTTATTCACAAAAATCTGAAAATATCCATTGGCTCTTCAACTTATAGAGCTTCAATGTCCAATAAAAATATAATGTGAGTCATACACGTAATTTAAATGTTCTAGCAGCCACAATTAATATGTGAAAAGCATCAAGTAAAAGTCATCTAAATAATATATCTAATATATAAAAAATATCATGTAAAACTATACAATATTATAAAATTATTAAAGAGATGTTTTATATTATTTTCTTTGCACTATCTTCAAATTTTTCATGCATTTTATACTTAAAGCATATCCATTTTGGCCACATTTCAAGTGCCGGATAGTTTTATGTGGCTAGTAGCCACGGTATCAGGACACGTGTAGAGAATGTAGGTTTCCTGAGGGAATTCCATGTACCTTTCTATTTGTAGGGTCTAGGATACTACTGGACATACAGTGGAAATTCAAAAATATTTGTTAAATGATTTTTTCAAAGTAATAATTTAGATTAGAGTTGGAGTCATCAATCTTTTCCCCTTAGGTTCCAATCAGATGGGCTTAAAAATATATATCTTGATAGTACTGGCAGAATAAAGAATAAATACATGGGAAGATAGAAAAACAGGGTAGAAAATGAGGTAATAAAAGGGAAAGACAGCAAAACAAAGAAGCTATAGAACAGGATAGATTTAAAAAAAATAGTTATAGAAGGGTAAAGCAAAATGCCACCAACTATTTATGGCACTTCAATTCTTAAATAATTATTTTAACACTGTTACATTTTAGAACATATAACTGAATGTCCATTACAACTATAAATCTTAATATCTCACTGTATTTACTACTGGTCAATTTTACTTGTAAAGACAATGAATTTGTTTCTTTAACCAGCAACGTTTGGACTACAGTCTTACCATATTACCAGTTTCAGAGTCTGAGTGGTTTAAATTCATCTGCTTCACATGAGCAGTGCAATATCTCCTTCAAACAAATTAAGGAAAACTATAGTTACCAAAATTAAATATAGCAAGCACAGTTACAAATACAGATGTATGGTTCCAGGGGGAAAAGGGGAAGTAGGAGGAGTTGGGAGACTGGGATTAACACATATACACTATTGATACTATGTATGAAATAGATAACAAATGAGAAAATACTGTTGCACACACACAGAAGTCTACTTAATATACTGTGGTGACCTGAATAGGAAGAAAGTCCACAAAGGATGGGTTATATGTATATGAATGTCTGATTCACTTTGCTATACAGTAGAAACTAGCACAATACTGTAAAGCAACCCTATTCCAATAAAAATTAATAAAAAAGAAGAAAGGGAAAAGGTCCACAATATATCATTTAAGTGAACTGATCATATGCATCCACCTTTCCTCGAGGTCTAAACCTTTTAAAATCCACAAATAGGACTGTTTTTAAAGAATATATTCATAACAGACTTGACAAATAAAAGGATCCTACCAGTTAAACAAGTAGTAAGGAATCCCTTAGTGGGGGGAAATTCGATGAGACACAAGTGACAAATGCAGAGAAAGTAACATCCATACCGTAATCTGCACTTAGTCTCCCAGCTGTATCCAATTCTCTGTCACCCTTTGGACTGTAACCACCAGACTCCTCTGTCTGTGGGGTTTTTCAGGCAGGAACAGGTTGCCATTTCCTTCTCCAGGATTCTTCCTGACCTAGTGATGGAACCAGCATCTCTTGTGTCTCCTGCATTGCAGGCAGATTTTTCACTTGATGAGCAACTGGGGAAGCCCATTAGATACACCACAATCTACAGACTCAGAAAAGCCCTGGTAAACAAGTAGAGAAAGACAGAGGACTCCCTGGGACAGTTCTGTTCAGTTCAGTCACTCAGTTGTGTCAGTTTCTTTGTGATCTCATGAACCGTAGCACGCCAGGCCTCCCTGTCCATCGTCAACTCTCAGAGATTATCCAAACTCATGTCCATTGAGTCAGTGATGCCATCCAACCATCTCATCTTCTGTTGTCCCCTTCTTCTCCTTACCTCTATCGTTCCCAGCATCATGCTCTTTTCAAATAAGTCAGTTCTTCACATCAGGTGGCCAAAGTATTGGAGTTTCAGCTTCAACATCAGTCCTTCCACAGAACATTCAGGACTGATCTTTAGGGTGAACTGGGTGGATCTCCTAGCAGTCCAAGGGACTTTCAAGAGTCTTCTCCAGCACCACAGTTCAAAAGCATCAATTCTTCAGTGCTCAGCTTTCTTTATAGTACAATGCTCACATCCATACACGACCACTGGAAAAACAATAGCCTCGACTAGACAGACCTTTGTGGACAAAGTAATGTCTCTGCTTTTTAATATGCTATTTAGGTTGGTCATAACTTTTCTTCCAAGGAGTAAGCATCTTTTAATTTCATGGCTGCAATCACCATCTGTAGTGATTTTAGAGCCCAGATAAAGTCAGCCACTGTTTCTGCATCTATTTGCCATGAAGTGATGGGGCTGGATGCCATGATCTTAGTTTTCTGAATGTTGAGTCAATCCAACTTTTTACTCTCCTCTTTAACTTTCATCAAGAGGCTCTTTAGGTCTTCTTCACTTTCTGCTCTAAGTGAAACTTTCTGGGAGGTGACAGTCCAGTGTAAATAGGCTAAAAGCTAGCAGGTGTGAGCCCCTCTCTTGCTTCAGAAATCCCAAAGGGTGGAGCAAAGCTAGTTATGTCACCTTGCAGGTGGTGCCATCTGCATATCTGAAGTTATTTGCTGGTATTTCTCCCAGCAATCTTGATTCCAGCTTGTGCTTCCTCCAGCCCAGCAGTTCTCATGATGCATATAAGTTAAATAAGCAGGGTGACAATATACAGCCTTGCTGTACTCCTTTTCCTATTTGGAACCAGTCTGTTTCACTTCCAGTTCTAACTGTTGCTTTCTGATCTGCATACAGATTTCTCAAGAGGCAGGTCAGGTGGTCTGGTGTTTCCATCTCTTTCAGAATTTTCCATGATATTGAGCACTATTTAAAGACTGTTAGACCATGCAGGAAACAGTTCAACTCTTCAATTCATTTATTAGCTTTTGCCTTGAGGTAATGCCACCTACTTGGACCCCAAAGAAAGTGAAGATCCTCCTTTGACAGGCATAGTTTTTAAGTCTTTCTCAGAGTCTTATATTTCACATCATAGGCTCTGTTTTGGGGTGGTAGAGAGGAGGAGAATAGAGATAGCAAGTAGAAGAGGAACTATTTGGACCATTCCAGGAACCTAGACAGGGAAGGACTCTGCTTATTTTTTGAAACTGGGGGGGCTCATAATTTCCCTGTCTTCTCGACAGACCATTATGAGGTGAAGTAACTCTTGTTTTCTGTCATATAACATTATTATTTTTATTTACTGGGAGTCTGGTGGTAAATTTTCCAAAACTCATTGATTTAAGAATTATATATGCTTTTGTCAATCTAACAGCTGTCTCCCACTGAATTTCAAACTCTATGAACGTAAGAATGCCTGGTACCCACAAATTCATTAGTTCAGTACTCAATAAATATTCATTGGGAAAAAATCACTGATATCACTTTGTCAGGTACTGTTTCAAAAGTATATAAAACTAATGGAACACATTAAAAGAGTAAGCTCAGTCTAAATTATCTGAAGTATGTAAGTATTACATGTAGTCTTTTTTAAACTACATATAACTCAGATATACACACAAATAACTCTCATCTCTTGTTATTGATGTGCTTGATTAAGATGGCAAACAGCAGAAGTATATGTGACTATGTCAAATTGAACAGCTCTAAAGTGAAGGATCTCAAACTGTTTTCTTCATCTCTTCCTCATTTCCTTCTCCTCTCTTTCTATTTCCCTTCTTTGCTATTCGTTTCCTCGTCCTCCTTCCTTTCCACTTTCTGCCTCCTACTTCTTCTATTTACATTTTAATTAAATCTTAGGCAAAAGGTTGTTTCCAAGGAAGATAATAACACTAATTTCTTCTTAGGTATCCCAACCTCAGTGCACAAGCAAAGATGTTTCTAACAGTTGCATAGATATAGACCTTTCCAACAAACAAATTAAATGCACGACTTCTTTTACTTTTTCAACCCACACCATAAGCAACTGAAATGTAACACAATGGAAGCCTAAGAGCAATCTAAGTTTATAAGAAAATGAGCAACATGAAGTTTTTAAGGAAAAAAATTACTAAAAACATTCCAACTGTGAAAGTTTATAAGATCAAGGAATATGTTCTAAAAGTTATCATGGGCTAGTAAATAGTGTGTCTAAAAATTACAAAAGCATTCATCAATGAAAAATCTGTAAGTTTTTCAACATTCCAAGGGCAGTGAAGAACTCTAGAAAAATTTGCTAAGTCTCTTCATATGGGAGAGATAAAGGACAAGGCAGACATTTTAGAAATTAATGAAAATACATTAAGGAAGCATATCTCTGTTGGACACAAATTTATATTGATCAATTTTATATAATAAAATGTTCAATTTACAGTTTATGATTTTTAGTTTATGCTTAAATACATTTAGAAACTAAAAGAACTGATAAACATTTCAGATGATAGAAACGTAATCTCTTCACTATCAAATATGGCAAGTAAATGATATCAACTAGAAATGTTACAACTAACTTTTAATAAATTAATAAATTTATTCTACCCCTGTGGGTTTATTTTGTGACAGTTTTTTTCCATGTGTACATCATCATATTTTGTACACCTCAGAATACACCAAGTGTTCCATTTGTGTGAATAAATATACTCTAATACATTATCCTGTTCTGGCACAGGAGGGCCTAGAGGAGCTACTCCACGTTCAAGGTCAGGAGGGGTGACCTCGTCCAAGGTAAGGAGCAGCAGCTCTGCTTTGCTGGAGCAGCCGTGAAGAGATACCGACGTCCAGGGTAAGAGAAACCCAAGTAAGATGGTAGGTGTTGCAAGAGGGCATCAGAGGGAAGACACACTGAAACCATAATCACAGAAAACTAGCAAGTCTGATCACACAGACCACATCCTTGTCTAGCTCAATGAAACTAAGTCATGCCATGTGGGGCCACCCAAGACGGACGGGTCATGGTAGAGAGGTGTGACAGAATGTGGTCCACTGGAGAAGAGAATGGAAAACCACTTCAGTATTCTTGCCTTGAGAACCCCACGAACAGTATGAAAAGGCAAAATGATAGGATACTGAAAGGAACTCTCCAGGTCAGTAGGTGCCCAGTATACTACTGGAGATCAGTGGAGAAATAACTCCAGAAAGAATGAAGGGATGAAGCCAAAGCAAAAACAATACCCAGTTGTGGATGTGACTGGTAATAGAAGCAAGGTCTGATGCTATAAAAGGCAATATTGCATAGGAACCTGGAATGTCAGGTCCATGAATCAAGGCAAATTGGAAGTGGTCAAACAAGAGATGGCAAGGGTGAACATTATAGGAATCAGCGAACTAAAATGGACTGGAATGGGTGAATTTAATTTAGATGACCATTATATCTACTACTGTGGGCAGGAATCCCTGAGAAGAAATGGAGTAGCCATCATGGTCAACAAAAAGGTCCGAAATGCAGTACTTGGATGCAATCTCAAAAACAACAGAATGATCTCTGTTCGTTTCCAAGGCAAACCATTCAATATCACAGTGATCCAAGCCTATGCCCCAAACAGTAATGCTGAAGAAGCTGAAGTTGAACAGTTCTGTGAAGACCTACAAGATCTTTTAAAACTAACACCCAAAACAGATGTCCTTTTCATTATAGGGGACTGGAATGCAAAAGTAGGAAGTCAAGAAATACCTGTAGTAACAGGGAAATTTGGCCTTGGGATATGGAATGAAGCAGGGCAAAGGCTAATAGAGTTTTGCAAAGAGAACGCATTGGTCATAGCAAAAACCCTCTTCAAACAATATAAGAAAAGACTCTACACATGGACATCACCAGATGGTTAACACCGAAATCAGACTGATTATATTCTTGGCAGCCAAAGATGGAGAAGCTCTACACAGTTAGCAAAAACAAGACTGGGGGCTGACTGTGGCTCAGATCATGAACTCCATATTGCCAAATTTAGATTAAATTGAAGAGGGAAAACTACTAGACCATTCAGGTATGACCTAAGTCAAATCCCTTATAATTATACAGTGGACGTGAGAAATAGATTTCAGCGACTAGATCTGATAGATAGAGTGCCTGATGAATTGTGGACAGAGGTTCATGACATTGTACAGGAGACAGGAATCAATACCATCCAATGAAAAAGAAATGCAAAAAAGCGAAATGGCTGTCTGAGGAGGTCTTACAAATAGCTGTGAAAAGGGAAGCGAAAAGCAAAGGAGAAAAGGAAAGATATTCCCATTTGATGCAGAGTTTCAAAGAAAAGCAAGGAGAGATTAAAAAAAAAAAAAGCCTTCCACAGTGATCAGTGAAAAGAAATAGAGAAAAACAACAGAATGGAAACGACTAGAGATTTCTTCAAGAAAATTAGAGACACCAAGGGAGCAGTTTAAACAAAGATGGGCTCGATAATGGAGAAAAATGGTCTGGAACTGACAGAAGCAAAAGATATTAAGATGAGGTGGCAAGAATACACAGAAGAACTGTACAAAAAAGATCTTCACGACCGAGATAATCATGATGGTGTGATCACTCACCTAGAGCCAGACATCCTGGTATGTGAAGTCAAGTGGGCCTTATGAACAAAGCTATTGGAGGTGATGGAATTCTAGTTGAGTGATTTCAAATTCTGAAAGATGATGCTGTGAAAGTGCTTCACTCAATATGACAGCAAATTTGGAAAACTCAGCAGTGGCCACAGGACTGGAAAAGGTCAGTTTTCATTCCAGTCCCAAAGAAAGGCAATGCCAAAGATTGTTCAAACTAACGCACAGTTGCACTCATCCCACATGCTAGTAAAGTAATGCTCAAAATTATCCAAGCCAGGCTTCAGCAATACGTGAACCAAGAACTTCCAGATGTTCGAGCTGGACCTAGAAAGGGCAGCGGAACCAGAGATAAAATTACCAGCATCCAGTGGATCATCACAAAAGCAAGAGAATTCCAGAAAAGCATCTATTTCTGCTTTATTGACTATGCAAAAGCCTTTGACTATGTGGATCACAATAAACTTTGGAAAATTCTGAAAGAGATGGGAATACCAGACCACCTGACTTGCTTCTTGAGAAACCTATATGCAGATCAGGAAGCAACAGTTAGAAGTGGACACGGAACAACAGACTGGTTCCAGACAGGAAAAGGAGTACATCAAGGCTGTATATTGTCACCCTGCTTATTTAACTTATATGCAGAGTACATCATGAGAAATGTTGGACTGGAGGACACACAAGCTGGAATCAAGATTGCCAGGAGAAAGATCAATAACCTCAGATATGCAGATGACACCGCCCTTATGGCAGAAAGTTAAGAGGAACTAAAAAGCCTCTTGATGAAAGTGAAAGAGGAGAGTGAAAAAGTTGGCTTAAAGCTCAACATTCAGAAAACGAAGGTCATAGCATCTGGTCCCATTACTTCATGGCAAATACATGGGCAAATAGTGGAAATAGTGTCAGACTTTATTTTTCTGGGCTCCAAAATCACTGTTGATGGTGATTGTATCCATGAAGTGAAAAGACACTTACTCCTTGGAAGGAAAGTTATGACCAACCTAGATAGCATATTAAAAAGCAGAGATATTACTTTGCCAACAAAGGTCCATCTAGTCAGTGGTATAGTTTTTCCAGTAGTCATGTATGGATGTGAGAGTTGGACTATAAAGAAAGCTGAGCACTGAAGAATGGATGCTTTTGAACTGTGGTGTTGGAGAAGACTCTTGAGAGTCCCTTGGACTGCAAGGAAATCCAACTGGTCCATCATAAAAGAGATCAGTCCTGGGTGTTCATTCGAAGGACTGATGCTGAGGCAGAAACTCCAATACTTTGGCCAAATCATGAGAAGTTGACTCATTGGAAAAGACCCTAATGCTGGGAGGGATTGGGGCAAGGAGGAAAAGGGGATGACAGAGGATGAGATGGCTGGATGGCATCACTGACTCGATGCACATGAGTCTGGGTGAACTCCATGAGCTGGTGATGGACAGAGAGGCCTGGCGTGCTGCGATTCATGGGGTCGCACAGAGTCGGACACGACTGAGTGACTGAACTGAAGTGAACTGCATTATCTTTTTTTCATTGTTAACTGATATGTAACATTTGTAATTTAGTATTAAAATATCCCAGTTTAAAATAATAAATCAGAATCTGGTTCAAGGTCATGTTCTTCTCTACCCTCTTTCTAGAAATATAATTAATGTGTCATTTTATGAATGTCATGATATCTCTTAAAATGGCAGATTTACCACCATTCCTGGGCTCCCCTGGTGGTCAGTGGTTAAAAACATCCACCAGCCAGTGCAGGAGACATCGCTTTGATCTCCGCACTGGGAAGATCCCATAATGAAGGAAATGGCTGTGAACTCCGCTATTCTTGCCCGGGAAATCTCATTGACAGAGCAGCCTGGCAGGCTGCAGGCCATGGGGTGGCAGAAGAGTTGGGCACGACTGCGAAACTAAACAGCAATTACCACCATTCTTACACATCACAATTTAGTTTTATTTCACTCTAACAGATTTTCTAAGTCTCTTCCTTAATTTCTCTTTTTATTTCAATTGCTTCACTCTTAGTAAACTCGGGTACGTGCTCAGTCACTTCAGTCGCGTCTGCAAACCTGTGGACTCTAGCCTGCCAGACTCCTCTGTCCATGGGATTTCCCAATAAACTTGGGTACCATCTATCAGTTTGGACCCACTTGCAAACTGCATTAACTACTACTGTTTATTCTCTTCTACTAAATCACATAGTGGTAAATGGGATTCAGTTGCAAAGTTCTTGAGGTACTTTTCAGCCTAAATCATTTTCCATTTGTGATTACCTCCCCCACTCCAAGTTAAACTATCTTTGACTTCCAAATCCACTTCTAGCTTAACAATGAATAGAGCTATAGCAGCTGTAAGACAAGGAAGTCTTTTCTCTAGAAAAAGTAAACACACTTTAAGATCAGTTGGCTAAATTGGATCTTTTCTTAAAATGCTGAATTTATTAAAACAATGAGTTATCAAATTATTTTCAAAATTAACCAAGCTCAGTTTTGCCAAGAATGCTTGAGAAAGTACTGAATTGCAAATATTGCACTCAGGTTCACATGAATAAAAATTTTTTGAAGCTGTCTTTGTCTATTCTTATTTCATTTTTTAAAACTTGTTTTCCAGTACACTTTTTTCCCCGAACATATTTTCAAGCATTCTATCTTCAAACATTTTTGGTGAATTTCAGCATTGCAATGTGGATGCTAAAAGGTTGAGATCAACATTCATTATATTATATATTTTTTAAAATTTAAACAGTTCAATTAAATCATTTGAAAATGAGGTGAATTACCTTTGTATCAATAACATTCCTATAGTGTAGAATGAAAAAAAGAATATTAAAATAATATTTTGGTGACCTCCTTTCATGAAGGATTAATTTTTGAAACTTCTGAAAGATATTTAGTATAAATAGCTAACTAGCATGTGGATTCATTTACTACTTACATCATTAAGAAGGAAATTAAAAGAAAGTGTCAATTAAGAAAGAAAAATACTTGAGCCAACTGCTTAATTGTGATATCCTTCCAGGTCTTTTAACCCAGAAAGATTCTTTCCCTTCCATTTACTATTTTACTATGGGCAAGTCATTATAAATCATCATCAACATTATTTCTTTCATTACTTTCCACTGTTAACAGATGTAGAGAGCAAGAGTTTAAATTCTAATTGTATAATGGAGTGAGGCTGAATTAATGAACAATCTGAAGTTTGTGGGAAAATTTAAGCTAATTTATTTTGTCTTTAGGGAAAAAAAAGGCTGGCCATGACTTGAGGTACTTTAGGTACTATGAGATTATTCAAGTCATGAAAAACAGGAACTTAGAGCATTACACAGCACAATTTATACATTATACACCAAAATAAATAAATGCTTAGAATTGTAGGCAAAGATGGCAGAAAATGTTCATTAATTACAAGCCTTTGGATCTTTTTAATATTTGATCCCACTTTACTGTTATTGCACATAAGACTGTAAGAATAAAAAAGAAAATATTATTATATCTCTCTGATCTCCTCAATTAGCACATTCATTTGGGGATAAAATAACTCAAGAAATAACAATGAGCAAGTCTTACATCATTCTGAGTGTCTGGGTTAGAAATTTGGTTTCTCTAAATTAGATTAATCTCAGAAAGATTAGCAATTAAAGAATAGGAACCCGACAGCCTGCCCCAAAGGAAGTTTCTAGGACAGGTACACACAGGTATGCACACGCACACACACACAGACCACAAACATCGTACATACAGTTATTCCTTCTCACTTCTATTAACTTTATTAAAATTACTTTAAAAACAGCCATATTGCAACACATAGCTTTGATTTGTTGTAGATTCTACGTTGGCAAAATAATTAACGAAATAACTCAGTAAGAATTCTAAAAAGTCTGGTGTACTTTTAATAATATAGTGTCTGAAACTTTTTTCAGAGTTATGCAAATATCTTCCTATGTCTGCATAGAAACCACAGTTGTTCTGCGGTTCCAAATGGTCTGTGACACTTTGCCATCTCACACACGGTAATACTTAAGATTTCCTTAGTATAAATGTACAAATGTATAGTATAAATATAATGGTCCGATTTCAGATATTTTGTTCATTCATGGATTCTTAGTTTTGAACTTTGATGCCAAAGGAGGGAAACATATTATACAACAAACTTCCTGACACTACAATGAGCTAATTACTTTCTAAAAGCAATAATTGAATTCACAGAAGACACATGTACAATATAGAGCTAAAGATAAACTTACAGTCACTCAGAAAGACTTAGCAAAGCAGTTGTGTCATGAAATCTATCTTATTTTAATAAATGTATCTCCAAATATAATTAGATGAGGAAGTAAGAAGCCAAATATTGATTCCTACTAGTACAAATTTTAAAACAATTTCTAAGGAATTATGTGCGCTACTGACGAGAAGAATGTTATAACAAATCTGTAGCTTTAAATGGCAATTATTCCTTGAGGAAACTATCACAAATCATCTTTTTACTTTGAATATTTTATTATTTTTATCAACCTTCCTCATAAATAAGAGAAACTGTATCGACCTTTTTTCTGTTACCTAGTGTAGGAAGATGCACTGTAAGAATCTCAAACTCAAACACACACATACATTATAAGTATGCTTGTTTGGACTTTATGGAAACTTACACTTCCTTTTGAAGAGGCAAGAACCACTTGATAATTTAGCAGCAAAGAAAATGTAACTCCCAAATTAGTCCTTAACCAAATCTGATCGGTATGCTCTGACAGTAAGTCCATCTGAAGTCCACCCTCGCCCCCTTTAGTATCCTCAGTCTTAAGCTTAGCATTTATCAAGTGCATGGCAACTCTCATTCACACCAAGTATGTTTTCAGGTGAATTTACTCTGGAATTCCGAACGATCCAGTTTAAGTTCAAAATCACTCTTTGACAGAATTGCATCCAGATAGCCCCTGGCATTCTGATAAAAGTGAATTGTCAATAAAATGCTCAACGAAACTGCTTGTTTGGAATGTATGGTGTCAGATGATAGACTAGTAGCTGAACAAACATATTCCTAAAAATAGACAGACTTTAAAGTAGTTAAAAAACACTTTAAGTGGATGCATTTATGCTATGAAATTATATCTCAGTAAAGCTATTTTTCCTATGTTAAAAAACCACTTGCTTATTTTAGTAGTTAATTTTTTTATCATTGATCTTTTTGATTCAGCAACAAGTTTGAGGAAGGTATTTGGGAGCAACTATATTGAAAACAATTAGATAAAAATCCAGAGTTGTTTGTTGTTGTTGTTTGTGTTCCCTTACCCATTTGTTATATGCTTTTTATTCAGCACTTTCAAAATTATAGAGTCAATGCATTTTCTGCTTTTAAAATAATTATTCAGTGCCTGAGAAAGCTTTTCTGTTTCAATTCACATTTTTATGTCTTTTAATGTACTCAAATAATTAATATTTCAGTCACTTACTTACATTTGTTTCATTAAGTAATTTCCTCCTATAGATAACACAGTCAAAAACATAGGTTAAGATGACTATGATCAATTCCCTATTTTCATTATTTTCTTTTCAGAATCGTCATTTCAAATAGCAAAGTAAAACAGCTTTGTGATCAATTAAAAACTCTTACCTAAAGATATGACACTGATCAAAAACCGTACTTGATTTTTAAGTCCAATTATTCTCAAATTTTAACAGCCATCTGGAACATGGATTGCATGATTAAACATGGTTTGTTTATAAAAAACACAGATTGTAGACCCCATGGTAAAGAATGATGCTTTGGGACTGAGGCTAGTACTTCCAAATTATCATGCCTAACAATCATCACTTCCAACAACACAAGTCTCTTCCAACAGCACAAGAGATGACTATACACATGGACATCACCAGATGGTCAACACCAAAATTAGATTGATTATATTCTTTACAGCCAAAGATGGAGAAGTTCTATACAGTCAGCAAAAACAAGACCAGGAGCTTACTGTGGCTCAGATCATGAACTCCTTATTGTCAAATTCACACTTAAAGAAAGTAAAGAAAACCACTAGACCATTCAGGTATAACCTAAATAAAATCCCTTATCAATATACAGTGGAAGTGATAAACAGATTCAAGGGATTAGATCTGATAGAGTGCCTGAAGAACTGTGGATGGAGGTTCAAGACACTGTACAGTAGGCAGGGATCAAGACCATCCTCAAGAAAAAGAAATGCAAAAAAGCAAAATGGTTGTCTGAGGAGGCCTTACAAATAGTTGAGAAAAGAAGAGAGCTAAAGCAAAGAGGGAAAAGGAAAAATATACCCATTTGAATGCAGAATTCCAAAGAATAGCAAGGAGAGATAAGAAAGCCTTTCTCAGTGATCAGTGCAAAGAAAACGAGGAAAACAATAAACTAGGAAAGACTAGAGATCTCTTTAAGAGTATTAGAGAAACCAAGGGAAATTTTCACGCAAAGATGGGCACAATAAAGAACAGAAATGGTATGGACCTAACAGAAGCAGAAGATATCAAGAAAAGGTGGCAAGAATACACAGAAGACTATATACAAAAAGATTTTAATGATCCAGATAACCATGATGGTGTGATCACTCACCTAGAGCCAGACATCCCAGAGTCCAAATTCAGTGGGGTTTAGGAATAATCACTACAAGCAAGCCTAGCGGAGGTGACTAAATTCAGGCTGAGCTATTTCAAGTTCTGAAAGATGATGCTGTTAAAGTGCTGCACTCAATAAACCAGAAAATTGGAAAACTGAGCAATGGCCACATAACTGGAAAAGGTTACTTTTCATTCCAGTCCCAAAGAGAGGCAATGCCAAAGAATGTTCACACTACTGCACAACTGTGCTCATCTTACACACTAGCAAAGTAATGCTGAAAATCATCCACACCAGGCTTCAACAGTATGTGAACCAAGACCTTTCAGATGCTCAAGCTAGATTTAGAAAAGGCAGAGGAACCAGAAATCAAATTGCCGACTATAAAGAAATCTGGCACCAAAGAATTGATGCTTTTGAATTGTGATGTTGGAGGATACTCTTGAGAGTCTCTTAGACTGCGAGGAGATTAAGCTAATCAATCCTGACTACTGATTGGAAGGACTGAAGCTGAAGCTGAAATATTGGCCACCTGATACAAAAAAAAACTTACTCATTGGAAAAGACCCAATTGCTGGGAAACACTGAAGGCAGGAGGAGAATGGGATGACAGAGGATGAGATGGTTGGATGGCATCAGCAATGGACATGACTTTGAGCAAGCTACTGAAGTTGGTGATGGACAGGGAAGTCTGGTGTGCTGCAGTCTACGGGGCTGCCAGAGGTCGACACAACTGAGTGAATGAACTGAACTGAACTGAACAATAAGCTCAGGTTAATTTTAATTCAAGTGGTCCTTAAAATACATTTTGAGATATAAGTTGTTTTCGTATCATAGTATATAGCCAAAATATATATCCAGCCTTAAAAATAAAATTAAAGAATTCTTATAATGGCAGACATTTCTAAATGAAAAGAACTTTAAGAGAGTGTCCAGTCCAGGCTCATGTTTTACAGATGAGGGAACTAAGGTCTAAAATGTGAATGTCATGTCTCAAAGCACACAAATATAAAGTGGAAAGACTAGGATTAGAACTTACTCTTTCTTATTTCTACTCAATTCTTGACCTTGGAACCAATGTTCTCTTTCCTTATGTCTAAACTTAAACAATATTTTTAAAAACTGATTAGTGTTAAAAAAGAATTCTAGTATATTCACTATTTTTGCTAGTACAGGAATATGGTACATAGAATTCTGTATCTTCAGATCATCATCAAACCTACTTAAAAAAAGATTTATAAACTTTGAATTGAATTCATGATTGAATCATAACTTTAAATAAAACATACTTTTTCTTAAATGTACATTGTTCCTCAGATGGTTCAGTCTTCTATTAACTCCAAAAACCAATTATTTACCCTATGCTGAACATTACCATTTATTGATGATTATGTTCATTTCCATACTCTGCTCTATTTTCCTTTAAAATCTCCAGAAAACAGGACTCAAAAATATTTAAAAAGCTGCTAGTCTTCTCCAGCATCCTTTTCAATTTTTTGTCTTTAGTCTCCTTCTGTCTCTCTACAAGGAAAACAACAAACACTTAAATAAGGTGTGCTGTGCTGTTCTGTGCTTAGTTAACTCAGGGGAAAAAAAAGCTTGTCACAATATTATTTTAAAATAATGTCTACTTCGTATCTATCAAAGTCCACCTACAAGGAGCTATTCAAAAAAGAGAAATCAGTAAACTGTGAGCTTTATCCAACCTCAAGTTAGTTAAAATAATGACAAACTTTCACTGAATACTATCTCCAGAAAACAGGACTCAAAAATATTTAAAAAGCTGCTAGTCTTCTCCAGCATCCTTTTCAATTTTTTGTCTTTAGTCTCCTTCTGTCTCTCTACAAGGAAAACAACAAACACTTAAATAAGGTGTGCTGTGCTGTTCTGTGCTTAGTTAACTCAGGGGAAAAAAAAGCTTGTCACAATATTATTTTAAAATAATGTCTACTTCGTATCTATCAAAGTCCACCTACAAGGAGCTATTCAAAAAAGAGAAATCAGTAAACTGTGAGCTTTATCCAACCTCAAGTTAGTTAAAATAATGACAAACTTTCACTGAATACTTAAACTTCATCCAGGTATCCCTAGGTTAAGTGTTTTATATGCATTATCATAAAGTCCTATGAAGTAGGTATTTTTATTATGCCCAGTCTAAAAATTCAGTAAAGTGAGCTCAGAAGAAATACATAAATTGTCCAGAATCACACAGCTAGTAAATGGTACAGATAGCACTCAAATACAGGTTTATATGAAAAAAAAAAAAGTCTTTATGCTTAAAGTATTCAACAGTCTAGCAAAAAATCTGCTCAGTTTAGGCTACATTTTAAAATTGAGGATATTTCAGTTTCTCTGATATTTCTATTGTAATCAAGCATTTCTTTCATTTACTTGTTTTGCAAAATTAGGAACACAAAATAGCATGATGAGAGAAGAACTCCTTCACAGTCTATTGTTTATGAATTAAATTTTTTTTTTTTT
>SJYC01137541.1:0-14223 GCA_006408675.1 Madoqua kirkii | reverse complement strand
ATTCTCTCCAAAAGGAAACAAAATGAAATGCTGCAAAGTCACAATAAATAATTGAGAAAACAAGTGGATATAGAGGGAATGAACACATGTACAAGTTGTTTATAATAGCATTGCTTATAAGAACAATATATTTGTTAAAAGTAATTTTATTTTTGTTCTTTTAATATATTTTAAATTTTATTCTTCTTTTTAACTTTTCTTGTTAAAAGCAATTTTAATGGGGCACAATTTAGGGAAAATCAACTGCACCTTTCTAAAGTGTACAATTCAATGAATTTTGACAGATCCCCATCTCTCCATCTCCAATTCCCAAGCAACAACTGATCTGCTTGCTGTCACCATATATTAGCTTGTAATAGTTAGAATTTCAGACAAATGGAATCATGCAGTATATAATAGCAATAGATCTTTAAACAACTTATATGAGTAGCAAGAGTGGTACTTTGTGGTACATTTATTCAGCAAAATGCTATATATCCATGGGAAGGGGGAGTAAGCTTTTTATGTTCTAATTTGGAGTGATTCCCTAAAAATGTTTTTAGGTGGAAAAGGCATGGTGCAGAATAGGACATAAAGTGTGCTGCTGATAGCTTACGGTGAACGATGTCAGATTTGTGATCTCTGAAGAAGTAGATTTAACTTTGGGACCAGGCACCAGTCTTGATCACTCAAGAGCTTTTGTATAGCAGAGTTTTATTAAACTTTAAAAAGGGGCAGAGAAAGCTTCTGACATAGACATCAGAAGGGGGATAGAGAGTGCCCGCACCCCCGCTAGTTTTAGCAAGCTGTTTTATGTCTGTTAGAAAGCTATTAATCAGACAAGAGAGACACCTCAAGGCTGATGGAGTTTCACCAGGCCCCCTCCCACAATATGCATTTTTGAAATAGGATGGAACAAGGTGTGTCATCCTCCAGCCATAAAACAATTGATGTGAATACTGGCTTGTTGATCAATTATCAGCCCAACATTTGAGAAAGGAAAAAAGTTAGTCTTGGGTGGAACCATTTTGAAGAAAGGCAAATCCCAAAGAAATATAGTTTCATTAACATAGTGAAATAGGATGGAACAAGGTGTGTCATCCTCCAGCCATAAAACAATTGATGTGAATACTGGCTTGTTGATCAATTATCAGCCCAACATTTGAGAAAGGAAAAAAGTTAGTCTTGGGTGGAACCATTTTGAAGAAAGGCAAATCCCAAAGCAAATATAGTTTCATTAACATAGCTTAAAAAAAACATTTCCATGGAGAGTTTGTTTCCTTCTGCTGCTTAAGGGAGAGATTAAAAAAAATGTCTGACACTTGCAGCCTATTTCCTCCATTTGGAGACCCCTGGCCTTCCTGCCTGTTACCCTCTCACTACCATTTGGATAAAAAGAGAATAAAGAAAAAGAGATCCAATTATTTGTTTGCATAGGCGTAGACTATCTGAAAAAATCTGACGACATAGGCTGTCTCAGGAGAGGAAACGTGGTATCTAGGAGACAACAGTGGGAAGACTTTTCACCATAAACCCTTTTGTTCCATTTGAATTTTGTAACAACTGAGTTTATCACCTAGTTAAAGAACAACTAAAATTTAAAAATTTAAAGTCATAATAGAGTGAGGAATTTCCCCCAATCTTGGCAGATGACTTGGCAATGTCCAATAAAAAACTATAAGCTTCAGCTGTTCTGTTTCAGGTGTGATTAAAATATAGTTAACTATATTTAATGATATACACAGTTAAATACACAACTGAGTGACTAACACTCCATTATCAGCTAAACAGAAAACCTTGAGGAGAAAGAACTGTAACTAAAGAAGGTGAGGAATGGAACTAAATAGGTTGATCCTGAAATTCACATGGAAAAAAATAGCCAAAAAAATCTGAAAGAAAAAGGAACACTGATAGGGGAACTGAATGATCAAATAATAAAACATATTATAAAACCTTGAGAGTGGAACTAACATATGAATAGATGGATAAATGAAATAGAGAGAAAATTCAAAAATGAAAATTGATGTATAATAAAAGTGGTATTCTTGAAACAGGGAAAAACATGAATTTTGGGGACAGGGGGCAGTGAGAATGGCTCACTTTAGGTACAGGCAATAAGGAATTTGTTGTTACAGAAAATTTAAAACAATGACTGATTAAATCAGTTTGATTTTGAGCATCATCAGGCATCATTGATTATAAACAATGTCAGTGATGAGAAAATTCTCCAGCAACTGAGTGGACTGCTCCCATCTGCCCCCTCTTGGGAATATTGCTGAAAGGATCTTTAATACATTTTGTTGGGACACCTGGATAGTGAAAAAGATGACTCAAATAGAGGATAAAGGCTTTATACAGCTGCTGCACATCAGGGAACATGACAAAATTAGGCAACGACCTCAGCCAAAGCAGAATTGGAGAACTTCCATGGTGGCTCAGATGGTAAAGAATCTGCCTGCTATGCAGGAGACCTGGGCTTGATCCCTGGGTGGGATCAAGAGGGAATGGAAACCCACTTAAGTATTCTTTCCTGGAGAATCCCATGGACAAAGGAGCTTGGCAGGCTACAGTCCATGGAGTCACAAAGACTGAGTGACTGATAGCACAAGGAAAAGAGAAGGGCATGGTACTTTGGTCTTGTCCCAGGTTGAAGTTTTCTTTATGTGGAGCCAGACATGACTGAGCAACGTGAACAACAACAGCAACTGCTACAAAGCTTTCTTGGATGGGTTGGTATCGGTTTGATTTTTCATTTCTTTCTTGGGATGGATAATGCAAGGTGCTATCTCATTTTGACAGCTCTATGTGTGTGTGTGTGAGAGAGAGAGCGAGAGGAAGACAGAGATTGAGAGAGACAGAGGTTGGGTGGGGGAGAGAATCTTTAGTCAAACTTAATTATAAATGTTCTCTACTTAACAACTTCTGGGCCAATTTGGTCATTAAGCCCACCTCTGGAGCAATAACAGTTTTCAGGGGAAATATGAGGTCGATTGATTGTTTTAAGCCTGGGATTTTTGAATTCCCGGCAACAGCAAAGGAATTAGCACAACGGGCCTGAACTTCTTCACCAATCAAGTTGAGCCACCTTCACCCAAATTACATATGCCTAACAAAAAGAGGCAGATACTGCAACAAGTCAGGTTTCTTCAAGAAGCAGGATAAGGGATGAGTAGATGCTGGATAGGTAACCAATGATGTCTCCATAAATGCTTATTCCAAAGTGAGGAGCATGTGTATTGTTACAAACTTTTAAAGCACCTTTACAGTTTTAAAACTAGACACACGGGCCTCAGAAGGTAAAACATCGTGTTTAAAAGCATGAGTTTCAGCTATTAAAAATAATGCATTTGAATCAGTTCTAATGAGGTGGATGAAACTGGAGCTTATTATAGAGTGAAGTAAGTCAGAAAGAAAAACGCTAATACAGTATATTAACGCATATATATTAGAAAGATCAGAGAAGGTGATGGCATCCCACTCCAGTACTCTTGCCTGGAAAATTCCATGGACAGAGGAGACCGGTAGGCTGCAGTCCATGGGGTCTCGAAGAGTTGGACTTAACTGACTGATTTCACTTTCACCTTTTACTTTCATGCATTGGAGAAGGAAATGGCAACCCACTCCAGTGTTCTTGCCTGGAGAATCCCAGGGATGGGGGAGCCTGGTGTGGGCTGCCATCTATGGGGTCACACAGAGTCGGACATGACTGAAGCAACTTAGCAGATTAGAAAGATGGTAACAATGACCCTACATGTGAGATAGCAAAAGAGACACAGATGTAAAGAACAGACTTTTGGACTCTGTGGGGGAAGGCAAGGGTGGGATGATTTGAGAGAATAGCATTGAAACATGTATATTATCATATGTGAAATATATTGCCAGTCCAGGTTTGATGCACAAGGGTGCTCAGGGCTGGAGCCCTGGGATGACCTTGAGGGATGGGATGGGGAAGGAGGTGGAAGAGGGGTTCAGGATGGGGAACACATGTACACCTATGGCTGATTCATGTCAATGTAAGGCAAAAACCACTACAATATTGTAAAGTGATTAGCCTCCAATTAAAATAATTAATTAAAAAAAGAGCATGAGTTTGAATTTAGATGGCTGGAGTTTGAATTCCAGGAACCTTGTGACGACAAGCAAGTTAATTTCCTAAAGTTCACTTTCCTGATGCTGCTGCTGATGATGATAGGATGGTATGCTACAGATTTCATAGGATCATTGTGAGGACTAAATGAAACATGTACACTAAAGCAGGGTACAAAATAAGTGCTCAAAATCACTAAGTCATTGACCAGGAATTGACATTTTTTTGTGTGGTATTGAATTTGATCAATAATTGTTCTTGTGTTAGGAATGACAGTAGTTCTTCTTTTTTTTTTTTTTTTAACTTGAAGTGTAGTTGTTTCCAACACTGTGTTAGTTTCAGGTGTACAGCAAAGGGATTCAGTTATACTACATGTATGGAGGTTTAGTCACTTAGTCGTGTCTGACTCTTTGCAATCCCATGGACTATAGCCCATCAGGTTCTTCTGTCCATAGGATTCTCCAGGCAAGAATATTGCCTGGGTTGCCATTTCTTTCTCCAGGGCCTCTTCCTGACCTGGGGATTGAACCCAGGTATCCTGCTTTAGGAGGCAGATTCTTTCACCACTGAGCCACCAGGAAAGCCCTTGTGTGTGTGTGTGTGTGTGTGTGTGTGTGTGTGTGTATTCTTATTAAATTTTTTTGCTTTATAGGTTATTACAACATAACGAATATAGTTCCCTGTGCTATACAGTAGGTCCTTGTTGGTTATCTATATTTAGGATAAGGAATGAGTGGATGCTGGATAGGTAACAAATGATGTCACCATAAATGTTTATTCCAAAGTGAGGGGCATGTGCATTGCTACAAACTTTTAAAGCACCTTTACAGTTTTAAAACTAAACACATGGGCCTTAGAAGGTAAAACATCGTGTTTAAGAGAATAAGTTTGAATTTAGACAGCTGGAGTGTATGTATATTAATCCCAATCTCCTAAATTATCCTTCCCCACATCCACCCTCCTTTCCTCTTTGGTAAAAATTTTGTTTTCTTTCTTGTGAGTCTATATCTATTTTGTAAATAAGTTCATTTGTATAATTTTTTAAGATTCCACATATAAGTGATATCATATGACAGTAGTCTTTCTCTGGCTTACTTCACTTAGTATGATAATCTCTGGGTCCATCCATGTTGCTGCAAACAGCATTATTTCATTCTTTTTATGGCTGAGTAATATTCATTGTATATATGTACCACACCTTCTTTATCCATTCCTCTGTTGATGGACCTTTAGGTTGCTTCCATTGACAGTATTTTTTGAGATGTTTCACACTGATTTCAGCTACTAGCATATGTTTTCTCCTGGTACCATCAACAGATTCTTGTGTCAAGAGCAAGTCTACCTGGTAATGTCTGGGCTGATCCACCTGGCCCCTCCACCTGAAAATATCAAATTGGCAATGGTATTTTCATGATAATATTGACTAAAGATCCCTTCATTTTCTCATCTTTCAGGACAATATCTACAGCTTGACTCTCTACTCATAACCTTGGTGTGGCTCCAGTGTCCTAACAGAGTGCCAAGGCTTCAGACAACACAAGTTTTATGTGATTTTAATGTATTTCCTTAGCTCAACCTAGCTAGAAGAGAAGTTGCCACACACCTAGGGATATTTCATTGACCGCTTGCTTGAAGCTGAGTCCAGTTTCTCTCTTTTACTTCCTACTAGAGCAATGCAGACAAAAAAATGTTGCCTGCCATTCCAGTAAACAACAAATGTTGCCTACAGTCAGCCTCTATAGCTATCTCTTTTCCTCAGCCCCAGTGGTATCCCTGAGGGGACTTAGGATGGAGAAAAACAGGATACTGGCCCTAGATATTTAAGATGCATATTCAAGGAATGATTTCAATGACCCCAGACTCTTGCATAGTCTCATAAAAAGAAAAACACTAAAATCATTAGTTGGAAATGTCTGCTTTAGCAGTAATCTTTTGATGTTCAACTACATTTTTTCCCCCCAGCAAAAACTTCTGTATATCCTGGCTCCTCCATGACCTCTTTGGAGCAGTTCCTCAGAACTGAGTGGCTGTCCTCCAGCTATAGTCCTTAATGCATGCTCAGTCACATCCAACTCTTTGTGACCCTATGATCTGGAGCCTGCCAGGAGGTCCCTAAATAACACATAATTTGCACTTTCAGGCATGCATTTTTCTTCAATCGACAGTACAGTACAGCAGAATGTAGTGAAAAATGGAAAAACTGAAGTGTCCCCTTAACCCATCAGCTACTCTCATTTTATGAATGGTGATAAACATTTTCTCAATTTTATGTAAATTGTTAGACAAATTCAGCTCAAAGATGGCCTTCCTTCACTACAGATCTCCACTTGAGCCGCTTCCTACCAAAGCAAAATTCTGAAGCCATTAGTAACTGAAATCTGACTCCTTCCTTTCATATCTCTTAGATTAGACTGCAATCTATTCCTTTTATCCAACCACAAGAAAGCCACTATCCTTCCCAAGGCTGAATTCCCAGAACATTCAGTTCAGTTCAGTTGCTCAGTCATGTCTGACTCTTTGCGACCCCATGAATCGCAGCACGCCAGGCCTTCTTGTCCATCACCAACTCCCGGAGTTCATTCAAACTCACGTCCATCAAGTCAGTGATGCCATCCAGCCATCTCATCCTCTGTCGTCCCTTCCTCCTCCTGCCCCCAATCCTTCCCAGCATCAGAGTCTTTTCCAATGAGTCAACTCTTTGCATGAGGTGGCCAAAGTACTGGAGTTTTAGCTTTAGCATCATTCCTTCCAAAGAACACCCAGGACTGATCTCCTTTAGAATGGACTGGTTGGATCTCCTTGCAGTCCAAGGGACTCTCGAGTCTTTTCCAACACCACAGTTCAAAAGCATCAGTTCTTCGGTGCTCAGCTTTCTTCACAGTCAACTCTCATATCCATACATGACTACTGGAAAAACCATAGCCTTGACTAGACGGACCTTTGTTGGCAAAGTAATGTCTCTGCTTTTCAATATGCTATCTAGATTGGTCATAACTTTCCTTCCAAGGAGTAGCATCTTCTAATTTCATGGCTGCAGTCACCTTCTGCAGTGATTTTGGAGCCCCCCAAAATAAAGTCTGACACTGTTTCCACTGTTTCTCCATCTATTTCCCATGAAGTGATGGGACCAGATGCCGTGATCTTCTGAATGTTGAGCTTTAAGCCAACTTTTTCACTCTCCTCTTTCACTTTCATCAAGAGGCTTTTTAGTTCCTCTTCATTTTCTGCCATAAAGGTAGTGTCATCTGCATATCTGAGGTTATTGATATTTCTCCCGGCAATCTTGATTCCAGTTTGTGCTTCTTCCAGTCCAGTGTTTCTCATGATGTACTGCATATAAGTTAAATAAGCAGGATGACAGTATACAGCGTTGATGTACTCCTTTTCCTATGTGGAACCAGTCTGTTGTTCCATGTCCAGGTCTAACTGTTGCTTCCTGACCTGCATGTTGGTTTCTCAAGAGGCAGGTCAGGTGGTCTGGTATTCCCACCTCTTTCAGAATTTTCCACAGTTTACTGTGATCCACACAGTCAAAGGCTTTGGCATAGTCAATAAAGCAGAAATAGATGTTTTTCTGGAACTCTCTTGCTTTTTTGATGATCCAGTAGATGTTGGCAATTTGATCTCTGGTTCCTCTGACTTTTCTAAAACCAGTTTGAACATCAGGAAGTTCATGGTTCACATATTGCTGAAGCCTGGCTTGGAGAATTTTGAGCATTACTTTACTAGCGTGTGATATGAGTGCAATCGTGCAGTTGTTTGAGCATTCTTAGGCATTACTCTGATTCTATCATCAACTTTGACACCCACCTCTCTCCTTCATCCTTACACTGACCTTAAAAAATATATCCAGTGCCATTGACATATCTGTCATGACAGGATGGATGTCTATCATGTACATGTGCTGGAGACAGTCCAACGTGAAGTGGGAAGGTAAAGCAGGAAGCCAGGGAGGTGAAATAAACATTTTATAATGTATAAATATATAATTAGGAACACAGTTTTAATCCCTTACCCCCAATACTTGGGCTTGGACCTTTATGTGTTTTCAGTTTTGCCCATTCACAAATTAATTTCATCGATAAACAGGAGATCTACTCTCCATTCTTGGATGACCCTATTTCAAAATGAACCAACAGTCTGTAAAGTGGTTCTTGTAGTTCTACAGGTTTAATTTTTATGTCTGTGTTAACAAAAAACAATCTTGTTTCATTTTGAAATGTTTTCAAAAGATTTTTGAAACATTTAATGAGTTTCAAAGAAAACTTGGTTCATCCCATACACCGGCCCCAAGCATCCTGTATCCTGTATTGAACATAGACTGGTGCTTCATCTCCCATATGATTGTATACATGTTTCGTTGTCCTTCTCCAAGATCTTCAAAAAAAAAAAAAAAAAAAGAAAACTTGGAACTTTGTAGACTTGTCCATAGTTCAACTTATTTAATTATAATATAAGTGCTTCCAGGGAGATAAGGAGAGCTGATAAACATTTTGGAAATTTTCTCTGTCCCTTTGCAAAATGAAATGACCAAATACAGAGAGTTATTTTTTCCTCTGTATTTGGATGAGGCTGATGAGAGTATGTGTAACCTGAACATGGATTCGCTAAATGGTCTTTCTTTTAAAAGCAGGGCAGGGTGAAAATACTGAAGGTAAAAAATTATAAGTAGTTGGAAATTTTATCTCATGATGGATGGTGATATGGGAAGGGCTAAACCCTTAGATCGGAGAAGGCGATGGTACCCCACTTCAGTACTCTTACCTGGAAAGTCCCATGGATGGAGGAGCCTGGTAGGCTGCAGTCCATGGGATCACGAAGAGTCGGACACGACTGAGCGACTTCACTTTCACTTTTCACTTTCATACAATGGAGAAGGAAATGGCAACCCACTCCAGTGTTCTTGCCTGGAGAATCCCAGGGACGGGGGAGCCTGGTGGGCTGCCGTCTATGGGGTCGCATGACTGAAGCAATGCAGCAGCAGCAGCAGCAGCAGCAGCAGGAACCCCTTAGAGACATTATATTGCTGACAAAGGTTCATCAAGTCAAAGCTATGGTTTTTCCAGTAGTCATGTATGGATGTGAGAGTTGGACCATAAAGAAAGCTGAATGCCAAAGAATTGATGCTTTTGGACTGTGATGTTGGAGAAGACTCTTGAGAGTCCCTTGGACTGCAAGGAGATCAAACTAATCTAAATATTCATTGGAAGGACTGATGCTGAAGCTGAAACTCCAATATCTGGCCACCTGATGCCAAGAACTGACTCACTGGAAAAGACCCTGATGCTGGGAAAGATTGAAGGCAGGAGGAGAGGGGGCAAGAGAGGATGAGATGGTTGGATGGCATCACCAACTCGATGCACACGAGTTTGAGCAAGCTCTGGGAGTTGGAGCTCTGCAAGCTCAGGGAAGCCTGGCGTTCTGCAGTACATGGGGGCGCAAATAGTCGGACACGAGGGAACGACCGAAATGAACTGAATCCCTTAGGAAAGAGGCTCATAGAAGCAATAATAACTACGACCAGCAGGTGGCAGCAGAGGCCATATAGGAGAGTTTACTGACCTGGAAAAGCTCTAGCTGGACCTTCCGGCTTAGGAACCAGCGGCACTGGAAGCTGGTAGAGGGTATGATGTATTTCTCAGCAGAAAAAGAAACAACGACAGTCTTACAGAAGCCCAGGGTTAGAGTCTTGTGTCTAAAATGAAAGGCCCACACAATATAGTGATTACAATCAACAATACTACATTATAAACTTCAAAGTTGCTAAGATACTAGATGTTTTTAATTTTTTTAATTGAGGTAGAATTGATTTACAATATTAATTTCAGATGTACAACATATGTGATTCAAAATATTTATAGCTTATTTTAAGTTATAAAATATTGGCTATATTCCCTGTGTTACACAGTATATCCTCATAATTTATTTATGCATTTTTAAAGAGTATATTTGGGTTTTTTTGCATTTATTTATTTATTTTTGGCTGCTCTGAGTCTTCATCGCTGCACTCAGGTTTTCTCTAACTGCAGCAAGCAGGGGCTGCTCTCTAGTTACAGTGTGCAGGCTTCTCATTGCTGTGGCTTCTCTTGTTGTGGAGTAGTCTCTGTGGCATGGGCTCAGTAGCTGTGTGTCCAGGCATAGTTGCTCTGCAACATGTGGAATCTTCCAGGAACAGGAATCAATTTGGTGTCCCTTGCATTGGCAGGCAGATTCTTAACCACTGTACCACCAGGGAAGTCCTGCTTTTTTATTTTCCACATACTAGTTTGTATCTCTTAGTCCCCTACTCCTATTTTGCTCCTCCCTCTTCCCTCTCTTCACTGGTAACCACTAGTTTTCTTTATCTGTGAGTCTATTTCTGTTTTGTTATATTCATTTACTTGGTTTATTTTTTAGATTCCATATACAAGTGACAACATATGGTATTTTCTTTTGTCTGATTTATTTTACTGAGCATAATAACCTCCAGATCCACCCATGTTGTTACAGATGGCAAAAATTCATTCTTTTTTATGCCCAAGTAGTATTCCACTGCACACATACAACATATGCCACATCTTTATCCATTCATTTGTTGTTGAACACTTGGGTTGCTTCCACATCTTGGCCATTGCAAACATTGCTACTATGAACATTGGGGTGCATGTATTTTTTCTCTTTTTGGGGTGCATTATCTTCTTATTTTTATTGACGTATAGGTGCTTTACAATGTTGTTTTAGTTTTTGGTATACAGCTAAGTGATTCAGTTACACTCTTTTTCATGTTCTTTACGATTATGGTTAATTTCAGAATACTGAATAGTTCCCTATGCTATGCATTAGGACCTTGTTTATTTTATACATGTATGGTTTTAAATTAGTGTTTTCTTCCTTTAGAAAAATACTCAGAAATGGAGCTGCTGAGTCATATTGTACCATTTTGAATTAGCATATTCATTTTCTTTGGATATATATCCAGAAGTGGAATTACTGGATCATATGGTAGTTTTTTGGATATCTCTGTACTGTTTTCAAAAGTGGCTTCATCAATTTACCTTCCCAGCAGTATACCAGAGCTCCCTTTTAAGAAACTAGATCTTAATTTTCCCTACCACAAATAGAAATGATAATTATGTGACATGATAGAGGTGTTTGCTAATGCTACAGTGGTAATCATATTGCAATATGTAAGTGTATCAAAAACTTACACATTGTTACCTGAAATTTGCACAATGGCTGGCCGGATGTGGGGCCGCACACGCGTGAAGAGCCTGCCCAGTCCCCGCCTGCCCGCCGTGCATCCTGCCCGCGGCGCTCCTAATGCTTGGGCGCTGGTGGCTGCGAGGCTATCCTCAGCGTGCCCTGCATCTGTGTGCCCACCCAGGAGTTATGGGGGGGACCAATAGGGCTAGGTCAGCATGGCAAGAAACCCTGGAGTTCAACGACGTGTATCAGGAGGTGAAAGGCTCCATGACTGACAGTCGGCTGAGGTTGAGCCGCCAGGGCATCAACTTTAAGAACAGTGAGACAGGCAAAGTGGACAACATCCAGGCCGGGGAGTTGACAGAGGGCTTCTGGCACTGGGTAGTTCTGAGCCACGGGCTTAAACTGCTCACGAAGAATGGCCATGTCTACAAGTAGGATGGCTTCTGAAAATCAGAATTTGAGAAACTCTGATTTCTTAAAAACTCACTATTGCCGGGAGTTAATGGAGAAAGACCTACATGTGAAGGGTTGGAACTGGGGGAACCGTGAAGTTTGGTGGGCAGCTGCTTTACTTCGACATTGGAGACCAGCCAGTCTTCGAGATCCTTCTCAGCAATGTGTCCCAGTACACCACAGGCAAGAATGAGGTGACACTGGAATTCCACCAGAATGATGACACAGAGGTCTCTCTCATGGAGGTGTGCTTCTAGGTGCCACTCACCCAGGAAGACAGTGTGGACCCCGTCGAGGCCTTCTCCCAGAACGTACTGTCAAAGGTGAACCTGATCCAGGCCACCGGAGACACCTCTGCATCTTCCGAGAGCTGCAGTGTCTGACTCCTCGAGGCCACTATAACATCCACATCTCCCCACCTCCCTGTACCTGCATGGCAAGACCTTTGACTACAAGATCCCCTACACCATGGTGCTGTGGCTCTTCCTGCTGCCCCACAAGGACCAGCGCCAGCTGTTCTTTGTGATCAGCCCAGACCCCTGCATCAAGCAGGGCCAGACCTGCTACCACTTCCTCACCCTCTTCTTTTCCAAGGACGAGGACATCTTCTTGATGTGCAACATAAATGGGGAGTAAGTGGAGAAGCCCTTTGAGGGGCGGCTCACAAAGAACATGTCAGGATCCCTCTACGAGATGGTCAGCCAGGTCATGAAAGTGCTGGTGAACCATAAGATCACGGTCCCTGGCAACTTCTAAGGGCATTTGGGGGTCCAGTGCATCACCTGCTCCTACAAGACCAACTCAGGGCTGCTTTACCCTCTGGAGCGGGGCTTTATCTACATCCACAAGCTGCCTGTGCACACGTGCCCATGAGATCTCCTTTGTCAACTTTGCCTATGGTACCACTACCATGCATTCCTTTGACTTTGAAATTCAGACCAAGCAGGGCACCCAGTATACCTTCAGCAGCATTGAGAGGGAAGAGTACGGAAAGCTGTTCGACTTTGTCAATGCCAAGAAACTCAACATCAAAAACCGAGGACTGAAAGAGGGCATGAATCCCAGCTATGATGAATACGCTGACTTGGAGGAAGATCCTGGACTTCAAGGAGATCAAAGCAGTCAATCCTAAAGGAAGACACTAATTTTTAAAAACGGTGAGAATAAATGAGGTGAGGTGAGAGGTGAAGTTGCTCAGTTGTGTCTGACTCTTTGTGACCCCGTGGACTGTAACCTACTAGGCTTCTCAGTCCATTGGATTCTCCAGGCAAGAATACTGGAGTGGATTGCCATTTCCTTCTCCAGAGGATCTTCCCAACCCAGGGATCGAACCCAGGTCTCCCACATCGGAGGCAGATGCTTTAACCTCTGAGCCACCAGGGAAGCCCTTAAGTGGAAGCAATATAAATGTCCACAAGTGAATGGATAGACAAAATGCTATATATTTATACAATGGAGTATTATTTAGCCTTTAAAAACAAGGAAATGCCAATACATGTTATAAGGCAGACAGCAGACATAGCCTTAAGGACTAAGTGGCTAAGTGAAATAGGCAAGTCACCAAAAGATAAATACTGTGTAATCCCACTTATCTGAGGTATCTAGAGTAGTCAAATTTATAGAGACAGAAGGCAGAATGGTGGCTGCCAGGGATTGAGGGGAGGGGAAATTGGGGAGACATTGATGAATGGATGTAGAACTTTGGTTTTGTGAGGTGAAAAAGTCCTAGAGATTGGTTACATAACATGGCTAAACTGTACACTTGAAAATATTAAGTTGGTAAGTAAGGTTCCATCTCTTCTGATCCGTAAGGAGTGATGGGCTGTTCCAGGCAGGGTGGTAGGACAGGATATGACATCCAGTATTCCAGTACAGATGTGAGAGTTGGACATAAAGAAGGCTGAGAGCCAAAGAAGGGATACTTTTCAACTGTGGTGCCTGAGAAGACTCTTGAGAGTCCCTTGGGCAGCAAGGAGATGAAACTAGTCAATCTTAAAGGAAATCAACCCTGGAAGGACTGGTGCTGAAGCTGAAGCTCCAATACTTTGGCCACCTGATGCAAAGAACTGACTCATTGGAAAAGACCCTGATGCTGGGAAAGATTGAAGGCAAGAGGAGAAGGGGACAACAAAGGAAGAGATGGTTGGATGGCATCACTGACTCAGTGGACATGAGTTTAAGCAAGCTCCAGGAGATGATGATGGACAAGGAAGCCTGGCATGCTGCAGTCCATGGCATCACAAAGAATTGGACATGACTGAGTGACTGAACAACAACATATGTATGGGAAGAGGCAAGAGTTTGGGCTCATTGAGACCATTTCTTTCATATGTATCTTAACTGTCTTGGGCTAGTATCCTCTTTTTCTCCATCCTGAATCCCCTTTGGGCGCACAGTCTGGGGCTGCTGCAGGGCTCATGGCTTGATGGCCACAACATCCTTTGTTTCCTGATATGACAGTTGACATATTTTGTCCACATTAGCCTTCTATATTCAACTGTCTCCTATTCTTTCTGGGC